>JACEFZ010014250.1:217500-250000 GCA_014155875.1 Cepaea nemoralis
TGACACCTTATTCTTACGTAATTACTTTGAATCATTGGTGAATCATGTTCAGTCTTCAGTGTAGTGTAGGAACCGATTTAATGAACTAATGTATGGTAAAGTGTTAGTTATTGCAGGACTCTTGTGTAGTGATAAGACATATGTATATAGTGCCTTTTGTTGCATGCGGTTGATTTTTGTCGTAGTGTTTATGTTTGCAAACTAGGGGTAACTCTATCTCAAGAAATAAGCCACACTTCAAGACAACACGAACATGTATGTAACAACGAGAATACGGTATTGTGATTCATAATCAGATATAATAGTGGACAGAAAGAACACCTGGGAGGGTTGTGGACAGGACAATGTAGAACAGTGTTAATTAACATACATGTATATAAATGTATACAGAGCTGGCAGACTCTCTCTCTCTTTCTCTCTCTCTCTCTCGCTCTCTCTCTCTGTGTGTGTGTGTGTGTGTGTGTGTGTGTGTGTGTGTGTGCGCGCGCGTGCGTGTGTGTGTGTTGGTGTGTGTATCTATGAGAGGGGATGGGGTGTCCAACCCGAAGTAATCAATCTGTCTGCCTTGTGCTCCGAAGATCGCGGGTTCGATTTCCGACTACGTCAGTAGATTCCCGAGTGCGGTTGTTTCTGAGACCGCTGGAGCTACGCAGCTCGTGGTCTGTGTGAAGCCTTCGGTAAACCAGTTTGCAAACAACAAAGACCGAGCCTCATGTGATAACACCAGGTGCAAATGTCGTCGATTCTCTTGTCTGTACACCCCTTTATCTATCTGTCAGTCTGTCTATATGTCTGTCTGAATCTCTGTCTATCGCTATGGTATGTGTACCATTGCTGGTGTTGCACAGAGAATGTTGGACACGTGATGATTCAAGGTCATATTGCCCTAGTGCAGGGGACGGACAGTGTTCACGATATACCCAGGTGATTTGTCACACGTGGATTGTCTCTTTGTGTAGTAATACCTTTCTGTTGATAAATAACACACAGAAATACAAACATGCAGGTGAATGAAAACAACTCTATGGATGACATGTCGTCGGCTAACAGACACGCATGTCCATTACCTATTTGTGTCAGTTTCTGTACACCCAATTTAGTCAAAGACAGTCTCTACAACCAATTTAATCAAACATAGTTTCTGTACACCCAATTAAGTCAAAGGCAGTTTCTGCACATCCAATTTAGTCAAAAACAGTATGTACATACAATTAAGTGAAAGACAGTTTCTGTACATCCAGTTTAGTCAAAGACAGTTTCCGTACACCCAATTTAATCAAAGACAGTTTCCGTACACCCAATTTAATCAAAGGTAATTCTACAATCCTCTGACATACCGAGTCAAGGGTTCGAAATCTGCCGCGGGTGATTTGGAAGTAGATCGCTTTACGTTGATTTCGATGATATAGTGCGGTGGCCGTTCAAAAAGCAATGCCAAACGTCTGATCGTAACATTACCTTATTTTTAAACACCCATTTATATCATGGCAGCAAGCATATTTCTTTCTTCCCTTTCACCTATCCTCAGTACAAGGTTTGATTTCCGTTGAAGAAACTGACAAAAGAGAAACATGAACTTGTAATGCAGAGGTTTGAGTGAAAAGAAACAGAAAACAAGTAAACATTATAAGTGAATCGAACCGGTGAGCAGACACTGACACAGCGTCTGTCATTCTGGAACAGAAATGTCATTACCATTGATTTCTGTCTTATTAAACAAGCGGTCCAGTCTGTTAGCGCGGAAACTAATCACCAGTTGTGAGATGCGGAGAGAAGGGCGTGTGCCGGAGAATTACATTATGTTTGAGAGATAGAAGCAGTAATGAAATTGGAAAGATGAAATTGTACTGAGTTTCAAATAGAAATGCCCACGATTATCTCACCGAGAATTATCTGCTTGTTTGTGTGTTACTAGCCATGGCTTTTGGGAAATGTTTTCTGTTAATTAATGAAAGATTAGTTTTAAACCTGCTTTATCAAATGGGCAGAGATGTTGTGGGGTGGGGGAGGAGGAAGGGGGAGGGGGGTGTTATTAAGACAGTTCGCAGTCCCACGTTCCAAACACAGCTGTAGGCGATTTGGAAGTAAACTGCCTTGCGCTGTTTTTAATACAATAGTATGAGTGCCGATTATTCAGAAAACAGTGGCAAACTACTGAACGCAAACTTACCTAGTAAATTACAGCCAAAAAATAATGCCGGGGTTGAATGTGGCGTCTTGTAAGGGACATGCAGCTAACTTTTTTTTTTGTAAACGCCATGAGGCCACGTTATTAAGAGAAGGGGAAATCCCAGGTCTATTGTTCCTTTCTTAAATTAGTCAGGGCAACCTGGTGTATTTGACTCTCAGGGGAAAGCGGGAGAAGAGATGGGCATACTCTGGCATTTATTGGGCATTTCAATAGCGAAGAGCCGATAAATGGCGCTCTCGTTCTGGGCTCTGCCAAGGATACGTCATGTCCGTTACATGGCTGCTTGTCTCATTTACATATTTTAGCCACGCTTTCATCCAGTTATGGAACACAGCCAGTCCAACAGACAAGGCTTTGGCTACCAAAACAACATGCAATGGTGGTCAAAGGCGTCGGCCAGGCAGCGCAGAGACATGGTGGTCTAGGAAAGAGAGGACAAAAAGCGAGTGCGGAAGTCTATGCAGCAGCCTCATCAAGGACATTGGGTGTCATCGTAGGGAGGTCCTGCAGAGTCCCCTCTCGTGGAACGACATATGGCGCTTGCCGACGTTGAGAATAATCTTCGTTGTCAGATTACTGTACAGCTGCTAATCAGGTCAGATATATCCGACGACCTAACATGTCCCCTAAGTAGCAACACGTAGACCGAAAGGGTCCAGACCGTAGAACACGTACTGTCTGCGTGCAGGGCGGTCCTTGGGCAAGGCCGATTAACATGGCGCCATAACAAGGTTCTTACCGAGCTGGCAGCCATAGTAGATGTAGCAATACCCCAGGCAAACAAAGGGATTGTTGTCAAGGCCGGGTGGATACGCTTCCTAAAAGTTTAGTTTAGTCGACGGATCAACATCACGGCACACAGGTGTAACCCATAAACGCTTTTTTGTACTCTTAAATCAGTCCTGAGTCAGGAGAATCTCAGCTCAGTGCACGAACTCCGTAGCATCGGAGAGGATCCTGAAATACTTTGGCTATATTTTTAACTCGAAATTTTGCCCGGGCAGCGCGGTTAGGCTACTCTTTTTCGATTTCCAACTGCCAGGGGATTTTTTACGTGCGCAACAATACACACGGGCGTCCGATCTCACGACCCAGAGACTAGTGGAAATTTTGCTACTAGAAGTCCACGTGAAAAAATCCCGCCCCCTCACCGGGGCTTGAACCCGGGACATCCAGCACTCGAGGCGGACACTATACTTCGAGACCACTCATCCCCCACATTTCCCAAAAGCTGGGCAGAAGCCTAACAACAGAGTTGACTGCCCCGACAGCCTGTCATACAACCCCGGGAGCGCTGAAGACTGGGAGCTGACAGTAGACCTACAGGGCCGTAACAAATACCCAGCGGAAATCCTGAAGTTTCAGCTGCGACCAAACATTGTATTGTGCTCTCCGTCGGCTCAAAAACTGGCATTAGACAAGCAAACTGTTCCGTTCGAATTTAGAGTAGAGAGCAACAAACCTACAAGATGGCGATATACAGCGCTATGGCGCAAACCCGAGACAAGATACCGTCAGGCTATTCGTCATTAAGATAGGCGCAAGAGGCCTTGTTACCAACTCCGGGTCTTGGTTGTGGCACATGCCGAGGTCTTAGGACTTCACCGTCCAGGTTGGAGGGAGAACTGTTAAGAAAGACAGCCGAGCTTTTGCTTTGGCTACGAGCTGTTCAACCATGGAGGTCATGGCAGTGTTAAGAAAGACAGCCGAGCTTTTGCTTTGGCTACGAGCAGTTCAACCATGGAGGTCATGGCAGTGTTAAGAAAGACAGCCGAGCTTTTGCTTTGGCTACGAGCAGTTCAACCATGGAGGTCATGGCAGTGTTAAGAAAGACAGCCGAGTTTTTGCTTTGGCTACGGGCAGTTCAACCATGGAGGTCATGGCAGTGTTAAGAAAGACAGCCGAGTTTTTGCTTTGGCTACGGGCAGTTCAACCATGGAGGTCATGGCAGTAACGAAAGCAATAGAATTGCTGGAGACACAAATATAAACCCATGTGTTTCCTCATCCATCCATCATGTGCCATGCCGGTAAGCGTGGGCTGTCATGTTCTGCCATCTCACTCGATCACCAGAGTCGTGGATCAGCTTTGTGTTCCTGTCTCGACCATGCCACCAGGCTAAGCCATCCAGGTATTTGCTTCTAGGTCTTCCCCTTGGTCTCCTCCCTTCGATCTTGCCAGTTGTCACCAAGTTCTCCATTTCATTTCTTCTCATAACATGCCCAAAAAATGTTGACTGTCTACGTCTAATGACTCTAATCAGTTTACGATCTTCATTAGTTTCTTGAAGGACTTGTTCGTTGCTTTTTCTATCTGTCCATGGTATTCTTTGCATTTTCCTCAGAAACCACATTTCCACAGCCATTAGCTGTTTTTCAGATTGATTGCTTATTGTCCACGCTTCACATCCATACAAAAGAATAGGTTCTATGTAGCATCTCAACACTCTTTTTCTCGTTTCAATTGATATCTATTTGTTGGTCAGTATGTTTTTCATCTTGCTGAAGGCTACCTTCGCAATGGCAATTCTTGTTCTAATCTCTTCAAGGCATCTCCCATCATATCACAGTGTGGTATTTCCTTCTTCCTAGTGACAACCATAATCTGTGTCTTTTTACAATTTAATTCTAACCCTAGTTGTTCACTGTGTGCAACAACCGCACCTATTACATTTTGCAGGTCGTGTTCATTGTCTGCAATCAAGACTGTATCAACTGCATATCTAATGTTATTGATGTATCGTCCCCCAATGTTGATTCCTTCCATATCTTCTATATTTCTAAATATATATTCACTGTACAGGGAAAAAAAGATCTGGAGACATTACACATCCCTGTCTCACACCTCTTTTAATAGGCTGATATTGACCTACATCGTTATCAATTCTTATGGCAGCTTGTTGTTTCCAATATATGTTTTTTACAAGTCTAAGGTCCTTTCCATCAATTTGTAGATTTCAAGCATCCTTATCATGTCAACATGTCTCACTTTATCGAAAGCCTTTGTGTAGTCAATAAAGCAAAGATATAGATCCTTGTTTACTTCTATAGAACGCTCAATTACTGTTTTCAGTATATACACAGCATTTACTGTGCCCTTGCCTTCTACAAACCCACATTGTTCTTCTCCTATTTCGGGTTGTATTTTCTTCCTAACTCTTTGCATTATAATTCTCAGCAGAATCTTTGTGATGTGGCTCATTATACTAATTGTTCTATGTTGATCGCATTCCATGGCTCCTGATTTCTTCGGGATTGCAATACATATAGAATTACATAATTCAGGAGGTATATCCCCAGTATCGTATATTGCGTTCAGCAGCTGGTGACTTTGGTCTATTCCATATTCTTCTAAGGCATTGATCATTTCTACTGTGATGTTATCTGTACCCGGGGTCTTGCCAGTTTTCATATGGTTAAGAGCATTCTGAACCTCTATCTTCAAAATTGATGGTCCTTCATTATTATTCCGATGATCATATTGTTCTTCTCTTGTATCATCATAAAGGACTTTCACATAATCTGACCACGCATGTAAAATCTGATCTTTTTCTATTATGATTTTGCCATCTTTGGTTTTTAGGCAACCCGTTGATGTGTGTGTTCTTTTGTTAGTGATGTCATTAATTCTTTTGTGCATTAATTTGGTATCCCTGGTATTGTGTTGGTGTTCAATTTCCTTGTAATTTTCCTCAAGCCATGTTTCTTTTGCCTCTTTGCATAGCTTCCTAATTTTCATATGAATCTCTTCATATTTGTCCTTGTTATTTTTGTTATTTCTCCTTACTTCCATGAGTTTTAAGATGTCTTCCGTCATCCATTTCTTGCGTCCTATTATCTTTACTTGTGTTTGCTCAGCGACTCCATAAATATGCGCTGGAAGATCGAGATGGGCTGGGCTGGAAGACAACGGCTTGAATCTATGAGGATGTCCAGATTGACTAACATCTGTCTCATGTGTATACCAGGGCACGCGGGTGTAAGAGGAAATGAATGATCAGAAAGTCGTGCGGACTTGGCTGCTGTGGTGAGCCGAAAATGCAATGGACCAGGCCGACATTCTGAATGCCCTCGAGAAGACAGAATGAATAAACGATCTAAGTTAGTGTGTGACTGCACTTTTAGCCAGGCTGTAAGAACATCAAGTCAAATAGGACAAAGTCAAACAAGAGCGTATTGCGAGGAGCAAAAGAATATTAGTCAACCAATACAGAACTGCCGTCGCCCGCTGCTGCGCGCTGGGGGGTATATTGAGGGAGGGATCTAAGAAGCACTTACAGATTCAATAGTTCCAAGTGCAGTGATGATGATATGTTAACTAACCAACTAACCAACTAACTAACTAACTAACTAACTAACTAACTAACCAACTAACCTAACTAACTAACTAACTAACTAACTAACTAACTAACTAACTGACTGACTGACTGACTGACTGACTGACTGATAGACTGACTGACTGATAGACTGACTGACTGACTCTCTGACTGACTAACTAACTAACTAACTAAACTAACTAACTGACTGACTGACTGACTGACTAACTAACTAACTAACTAACTAAACTGACTGACTGACTGACTGACTGACTGACTGACTGACTGACTGACTGACTGACTAACTAACTAACTAACTAACTAACTTACTAACTAACTAACTAACTAACTAACTAACCAACCGACTAACCGACGATGTAATCAACTAATTAACTAAACAACTAACTAACTAACTAAACAAGTAACTAACTAAGTAACTAACTAACTAACTAACCGACGAAGTAACCAACTAATTAACTAACCAACTAACTAACTAAACAACTAACTAACTAAACAACTAACTAATTAAACAACTAACTAACTAACTAACCAATTAACTAACTAACCAATTAAACAACTAAATAACTAACCAATTAACTAACTAAACAACTAACTAACTAACCAATCAACCAACTAACCAACCGACTAACCAACTAAGTAACCAACTAACCAACTAACTAACTAAACCATTAACTAACTAAACAATTAACTAATTAACTAGCTAGTTAACAGATACGCAGTTAAACTCTTGCCTTAATACATATAAATATGTATACGTCTGTCTTAATATAAATAAGCAACAAAACTTCTGTCCTAATAGAGTAATTAGACACGAGACTAGGCAAAACTATGTGTATAGATGGGGGTGTCGTGGGGCGAATTATAGAGTTAATATCCCGTTGCTCAACCAGATCTCTCCTTTAGCTTAAGTGAGACTGAGAAAGAGTTAAATTAAGGCATGACTAACATAATGTAGTCACCTTTTAGCTTAGAGGAAAACAAATTCCTTACACTTAACTCCAGATAAGCGAATCTCTACACCTACAGGTGCCATTGCCACGAACAACTTACCTTCTTAATTAGGGGAACCGCGCCAGCTCTTCTTGTTTATGAACGTGATATATAACATCTGCTATCCCGGTTAGTTTTTTTTTTAATGTTGCATATCCCTTGCAGGATGTTGCAGTCAACACCAGCATTTTTCAGCTGCTGTTGATGTACTAGGCAAGTTTTTACGTTCAGTAGTTTGCCATTGGTCTCTGAACGACCGGCTCCCATATCAGCACGTTATAACACTATGCGACACGGTCTGCTGCACAAATCGGTCGCGGCTGAGTTTCGAACGCCTGGTACCTGGCTCACGAACAGGTGTATTTATTTTTGGTTGAACTTCACGTAATTAGAAAATATTTATCATGCTTCCCATAGCTCAATGATAATTTCCATTTTTGTTTTAAACCATGTTTATGCATGGTTATTGTTTACTAGTGGTTTTCTCCGCTTATCCTTATTTTCGAGGAGAATCTAGCCGAGTGGCTAGAAACCCGGTCTTTCATTCTAGAGTCCTAGGTTCGAATCGCCAGTAAGGTGATGCATTTTTTTTTCTGACGAGGAAACAAGAAAACCCTAACCCGCACAGTTCACAGCTACTGCACTAGCCAGGCGGCTTTAATACCCCAGACTCAAAATCTCCATGTACTTTACAGGGTTTTAGTGAGGATACAAACGTACAGTTTAAAGAGCCCATTTCTCTATTGTTGTTTTTCTTCAACATTACTTAATCCTAATTTGCAGCTCTGTAATCAGTAAGAGTTAAAAAACCTTTCCCACCTCATTAGGTTTGCTGGGTATATGGTGCAAGCCCCATTTTGTTATAGATCTATCGGCACTCGATGGGTGGTGAGGTCAGTATCACACCGCCGCCTTTACTTTCCTGGACATTTCCTGGTACCCCATGCAGGCTGAATCAACGTGGAACCACGAACCTCCAACGTCATCAATTGGACGGCACATTTTGGAAACCGGTCACGTGATTGATAGGGGCAATGCGCTTCGCCTGTTATTTAACATACAAAATGGTCGCTTGGTAAAGGTCGCTGAAGAAATCGCCATTAACCGGCAGAAGCCAGTCTTGTGTAAACAGAAAGACATGATAGTTAGTTTAAAATTACTGTGGTAGACAATTGAAATTACTATGTGAATATGTATGTATTTCAGCTTGAAGGATTTATCTTATCTCTTTAGTTTATGTTGTGTGATTTCTGCGGTATGTACCTAACAAGATGCAGCGAAATATGCCAGGCATTCACTCGTGCAATCTATTGTTTATGTCTTCTTTATTCACATTCCTAATAACATTTTCAGGATTTACTGATAATTGCCGTTTTTGAATAGTTTAAGAAAATCTTGTGCTGTTGTATCTGTAACTTTGTTGTTGTTGCTTATCTAGCTAACATCCATTCTGTTACTCGTGATTGTGCTTTTGTATAGCTGACTCTTTCCGCTTGCTGTTTTTTGTTGTTTTTTTATTAATTTTACTAAACATAGGTACTCCGTGGATGTAGGACCGGAAGTATCAACATATTCTAATTTACTCTATTTACACGCGCAGACAAATTATACAGACATCAAACCTGCAGTATCAGCTAAAGGATAACAAGCACACAGTTCTTGCTTCCTAATTCATGCCAATTTTCATCACTTCATTAAAGCTGACATTTAAGTGAGTCAATCGATGCAGGATACCGGGAAGGGGTTGAGTCTGTGGAGGCAGGAACATTGAGTAGTAGAAGATAGAAGCGATATTAGAACTGTTGACATTTGCAATTTTTTTTTTTCTTGGTCATGATTCGTGAATAGTAAAATCGATCCATTGCAAAAATAAATTGGCAAATAAAGCTCTGCAGACAAACCAGGGGGGGGGGGGAGTGGGAGAAAGAGAGAGAGAGAGAGAGAGAGAGAGAGAGAGAGAGAGAGAGAGAGAGAGAGAGAGAGAGAGAGAGAGAGAAAAAAACATGCAAAGTTGAAGTCATAAGGACAATACACCAGGAGGCAATCTCAGATGTAATAGATATGCTGGATCTCACAGTAAAGCAGAATATCCTTTTATTTGACATAAGGTGTATTCGGCATATGGTGCTAACCCATTTTTATAGACAAATTGGAACCCGGGAGGTGATGTGATCAATATCACGCTTATCACCTTCATTTCCAAAGGCATTTCCTGGAATCCATTTTAGGTTGAAAAGACCTGGTAACCCAGAGATTTATTTTAAAGATCCGCTTCAATGCGAGTTCGAACCCACGACTACCCGGCCGAATTGCGACGAACAGCTAGCGCATCTAAGTACTACCTTTCTTTCGAACAGAGCCACAGGGTATCCATTTGAAATAAATTGGGTGAATATTAATTAACAGCAGCCGGGAACTTTGCTGTACGCATCTTCCAGATCTAGTTAGGTAGCTAGTCGCAGTTCCAACTTCACGGCAACGGGTAGTCCCCATTATGCTCCGTTCCTGTGCCAGTGAATATCACACAAAATGCTCCTCACTGCCCAATGTGAAAAGTGGAACAGACAGGAGTCTCGGCAAGCCAACAGCCCGCACAGGAACACTGTGCATAATGCCGCCGCCAGAATACCAATACAAAAGTCCTCCACGAAAAATACAGTTTATCATCGATGGAATCGGCAGTCACCAGAAAGACTTCATTGACCCGGGTTTTATCTCACATGGCTCGGTCTCTTTCCGCAGGACGACTCGCTGAAAGTGCCGCACAAGGCACGTACTCTGTAGCTCTAGTGACAACTCCCAGAAGTCTCCTGAAAAATGCATTCCTGAACCGAAAAAGAAAACCAGTCAATTCTACGACAGCTGGCCATTGTTCCGAACGTGCAGTTTACTGTGCAAACAACAGCGGACAGGTGTAAAAGCATTCCACACGAATCTCAGCTCACAGTGTGGCGCCAAGCACCCACTCAGTAGCAGGGCGACGGAACCATGTACTTCCAGTCCAACATGAGGAAAATGCGAATGCAAACCGTAGCCACAAGCATAAGCACGCCAGAGGACTTAACGGTTCACTACCTAACCGCCATGCTGGGGACCGGAAGTCCCATCTTCCAGATCTATGGCTACTGTACATGTTTCGAGATTCATCTGGAAGCCTTCGTTGGGGGTACATGCAAAAACTACATAACTGTGCTATGTCTCTGTATTCCGTATATATTCTCCCATTGCTTTCTGCATAGTGATGATTCTGTAGCCGCGATTATTTATATAATTTTCCGTAGGTTTGACAATTGGAATTAACTAGGTTTCTGGTATGTAGACGCATGGTCAACTTGAGACTACTGGAGTGTTTATTAGCCAGGTATATCATCCACCTAAACGTCTCAAGTCGCAAACCTGTTTGTGTCAGTCTACAATATTCTACACAGAAACCACATCACGGTGCTCTCCAGTTTCCTCCTATTCTCTTACTCAGTGCCGCTGATTCGCTGTTGACTGTTATATAGCCAGTATATAATATCCTAACACCCGTGTTCTGACTTCCATTAGCGGATGATAATGGTTAAACAGAATGTTCTTCATCTAATGAAATACTGCCTTTGCATAGACTATTCTGTATAGTGTCCCCGTGTTCGGTTTCCATGTGTTGTTACAATTTGTAAAAGTTAGGCAAAGAACCTTTTCACGTGCCTTAAGATTCACAAGGCATTTGTTGTAAGACCTATGTTAGTCTAAACCAGTGGTTCTCAGTCTTTTTTTGGGCCCATGCCCCTCTATACCATATGATCAGAACGTCATCCCCCTCCCCTTTTCGAATTTCCTCCCTATAAATCCCCACCCTTGCACGATTGTGGGGTGGTAAATATAATAATTTAGAATAAGGACAAGTTCGCTAGGGGTATTCAGTATGAATGGGGTCTAAATCCCAAACACGCCCTCTATAGGAAATAATATATTTGGCTCGTAAAACCCCCAAGCATTGAACAAGGCAGAAAAGGGTGCAAGTTCAACACTAACATAGAAGAAATGTTTCCCATAGAAGGCTGGGAGATCCGGGAAGTTCTACCACAGACACTCGAGTACTAATCACTCTACCCAGAAGGTGTGTCTATGTGTAAGTGCCCCGCCCCGCATTTAATCTCCCACATATATATATAAACAATGACAAGTATCCACTGTCATGCACATCCACAGTATTATACAACAGAGGGACAACAACCAATGTTAGACGCAACAACTGGATTACATGACAGAGGAAAACAGCCACTGTTAGACAAAAACAGTACAATGACTCACTGTATCACATAACAGTAACCATAACTGGACTATAAACATCAATTTTGGAACAACAGGTTAACAATGAAGTAACTTCAAGGCTTGGTTAAACCAAACAAACAAACAACTGTATTGTGAAAACATTTGGGTCTTGGACAAACCCTGTTGGCTACATTATGGTGACATATACATGAAATAAATTATATTCAGGTAATGCACACAAATTATACAACCATAACAGAAGTCCCCAAAAATCCCCAAAAAGGTTCACAACAAATACATGTGTCAAACACAAAACAAAGTAAATAATCCATACAAAGAAATAGATAAAGAAAATCTATCTAATCTGTCTCTAGAAATATCCTATGGGTCTGATGATGACTCCCTCTCCTTCAATATCCACTAGAAAAAAGTCTGGCCATAATCACACTCTCTATAATCCAGGGAAACAGCTGCGTTGCATATATCCACCTATTCAGAAAATTGGGGATTGCACACACACACACACACACACACACACACACACACACACACACACACACACACACACACACACACACGGAGCTTTCACCGCCGGATCATATGTCCAAAGCGAAAAACATGTAGGAGTAATCCATATGAATCCAAAGTGGATATACTGTAATCTCTCAAGTCACAGCTGCTAAGTCTCTGGGCTAGGAGCATTCCGGGGTGGTATAACAGACAGATATGAGTCGGAAACGTTCTGGCGTGGCGTGACACACAGGAGTCCATGTGATTGATTCGATCAGGATCAGGCACAAACACTTTCAGTATATCTTTGGATGAGGAGTGACATCACATAATCCATTAGAATTTCCTGACAGAACTAACTTGAATTGGGCATGAATATTCCAGCCCTTTTCTGGGTTAAGATGTAGGTTATTCTTTCTTCAGCTGAATATACGACTTGATTGACCGGGAGTTGGTATAGTGCTTGATTGTCCATGTCTGGGATATGATGGATGAGAAGATTCAAAGGAAGCTGGGAGTCCACAAAATCAGTTGGTAAATCCATACTGGTAAATGATGGTGAATTCCAGACTATCCATGAGCCTCTGGAATATGACAGTTGAACGTGGAATCAGGCGGTGACTTTTAGAAGAGGGTATACGCTGAAAACCATCTAGGCCAGGCATGCCTCATGTCTTTGCAGACATTGAAAAGATTAACACCGTCTGTAAGTTCCCAGAGGTAGGGAATCCACTTCAGCATATTCACAGTCCATTAATTATCCAGGCATTGACATTCAGGTTCAGGGTGTGTGGCAGTAACCAGCACTCTCTGTAGAATATTAGGGGTAGGCTGATAACCCAGTTTCCTGCCTCTAAATCCAAGCGTTGACTATAAATCCAGTGCCAAGCATGGTGACTAGGCCAATACTCCAGCCGGCATCTCTAGCGCCTATGTAGAGTGAAGAAAAAAACAGGGTCGATACATTAGTAATACAACCCAAACTTCTGATAACAATGTATCATAATAAAACATACATTCCGATAACAGTGTATCATAATAAAATATATATTCTGATATCAGTTATCATAATAAAATATACATTCTGATAACAGAAAAACTTGTTAGTCTTTTACTAAACATGGTATGAACTCTCTAGTGGGTATTACCCAACATCTCAAAGTAAAAACACAAGAGCATGGTGTCATTTCCCACTCCCTTGAGATTATATATAGATATATCATACCAAATGACAATCTTATACCAGCATTTATTACAGCATTAAGCAGTAACAATCATGAGCATAAAAGGTAAAATACTCATAAAAGAGAAATCATGGGAATCTTTTCCCATACACTTGAGATTATGTATATCATACCACATGAAAATCCCATAACATCATTTATGAAAAAGACTACAAGACAATCACACCTCTGTATATTTACAACAATGTAAACAAAAGATTAACTCCTAAGTGCATGAAAAGTCAAGCGAGAATATATATCTCTCTCTCTATCTAACAACCTATTAAAGTTGTACACAAATGTGAGATAGTAATATTTCTCCATCATAAGAGCAGAAATACAAAATAAGCACTCAGGAAAAAACCACTTTATAACACAGAGACCAGTTGTGAAAAATAAGCATATAGGAATAAAGTAAGTTCACAAAATCATCTCAGAAGGGTGACTCATAGCAAGATTATATTGTAAGCTTTATGAAGGCTGACTGGACAAAATGGCGATGTCCAGGCTGCGTGACGCAAACCAACTTTTCAATGAAAGCGATTCTCATAATTTTCACACACACACCTTCAATCATGATATTAGTTGCATCAAAGCATTTATCCTAATACATAACATGATAGGTTTTATATAATATAATGCTCACCTAAGACGCAGAGAATAAGTGGCTATTAATTAACCCATTAACAATAGGTCACCCGCTAACGTTGAAGAAAACATGGCGATTGACCAGACCGCTTTGTCTACCAAGCCTTTGTCTCGATTAAGCCTGTGTTTCCGGGGCGCGGCCAATCAATGGCCTTAATTCAAACGAAAGTTCGTTTCGTTAATTCTCCCATCGGGCTTTTTAATAGCCTTTACTTTCCAGGTAGCGCATCCTAGCAACGTCTGCTGGAAAAGACTGAGGGATGATGACATACATGTCACAACGATATACATAAAAATGGAAGCTAAATATAATAACACATACTAAAACAAGTCTAGACATCTACATAAAACGTTATTTGAGGGTCTACTTACGTTATAAAACGAATTTCATTAGGGCGAGAAGTACAGAACCGTAAAATTTAGAGGGAAAAACAATATCAAGTAACTGGTTCTTGTATTAATGCGATCTTGAAATAATATTAATTCCCCCCCCCCCCTCTGGAAACCTTAAAATCCCCCCTGGGGGGGGGGGGATTCCCCACCGGTTGAGAACCACTGGTCCAACAAAACCAATCGGCTCTCGAGAGTTGATGTAGTCAGTATCACATCGGTGGTCTTCATTTCCCCAGACATTTCCTCGTACCAACTCTAGGCTGGGTCGACCTGGTAGCATAGGCCAGTTTTGAACATTTTAATTATAAACGCCTCCTCTATGCGGTTTCGAACCTCTGGCCACCAAACGGGCAGATAAGCGTCTAGCTACTACGCTTTAGCGCCTCCCTAACATCAGCACAACGCGGATTATCTATAATCCGTCTTAATTGTACACTCTCTTTCCATAGGGTATAAATACCAAATAGTATCAATTTAGTTTGACTTTAAGACTGCCTTAATTTTCTAAACTACGCGTAAGCTCGACATAGATGGCAGGCGTGGACTGAAAGCCGCAGACGTAATTACGAGGGGAAGTCAATAAATAAGTCACAAATGGCTGTAGAAAAATACCTAAATATGATAACAACTTGAAACCAGTTTATTTTTATACATACATTGTCCCTTTATTTCTCACCATAATTTCCACCAACATTGATGCACTTATCCCATCGTTTTATCAGTCCTCCCAAACCGGCTGCATAGAACTGCGTGCTCTGTTTTCTAAACTACGTTTTCACTTCACATTCAACTTCAGCGTCATTCACGAAATGCCTCCCGCCATGGTGAGTTTTCAGTGGACCAAAAAGGTTGAAATCACCAGGGGCTTAGTCGGGGCTGTAAGGTGGATGTTCCAGAACTTCCCACCTTAGTTGGTTAATTTTCTCCTGATTTAATCGAGCCGTATGTGGTCTGGCATTGTCATAAAGAAGTAACACTCCTCTAGTCATCAGTCCTGGACGTTTTCTTCGAATTGCACCATGAAGCATCGATAGAACTTCACAATACGATTCAGAATTCACATTGTTACCTTTCTTCTTGAAATTGGTTAAAAGCACTCCTTGACAATCCCAGAACATTGTCAGCATAACCTTCCCTGTTGATGGCGTAACCTTGAATTTTTTCACACAAGGCGAAGAAGGATGTTTCCTTTGCATCGAAGCACATTTGATTCGGGCTGGTAGTCAGCATAAACAGGAAGCATTTCCTTATGGATGTCCATTGCAGGCAATCCTTTTGCCCACAAAAAACGCACAACAGCACGTTGATCTTTGGTTGTACACTCCGTTAGTACAGTCGCCATTTTGTTTATGTGCTGTACATGCGCATGAGACACCTAGCACCCCTTGACATACGGGAATATAAAGTTCGATGTTGCTGTCACCTAATGACACCTGTGGACAACACCAACTACATTTATCTGCCATCCCATAGGACTATGTGACTTACTTATTGACTCGCCCTCGTAATTTAACGCTGCCTCACGCAGACAGCAGTCGTAGCTGTAAAGTAACAATTGTCACGGAGATAAAAAGAGTTATTATCGAATTGCGTTGCACTGTTTCGTCAAAAATATGACTCAGTACATCCGACGTCGACTAGAGTTTCTTCGGGTTTGCTTTATCTAGCATTTGACTGTCCCTAGTCTACCTACAAGTCAGCATTATTTTTGTGCCTTTCTTCATCGAGTTCCTATCCCTTGACCTGCCCAACCTGGGAGACCCTACCAATAGCTTTGATACTGCTGTATAACTCTTGTGGTCATGTGAACACACAAGCCATTCTTCGAGAGGTTGGGGGTGGGGAGAGGGAGGGGTGATGAGGGGCTATAACAAGTGAAACTATTAATCACATAAGAAACAATTACAGGCAAATAGCTTAATAGCATTTTAGTTACAGCTCAGTGAATTCAATTACATGACACAATCCTGAACATGTCTAATTGCTTGCATTAACGTTTGTCGCACACTTTTATTTACAATTATTAGAAGGGTAAAGGAAAAGAGAACTTAGAATGCTGAAGCAGGTTTAAAAATCAACGAGAATAAATCAGATAGTAAAGAATAACATGGATGAAAGTGCTAATGTGTAGGGCCGATGAGCAGACACTGACACAGACGCATCTGTTACTGGAGAACAGAAATGTGATTATCGTCAATTAGGGTTTCGGTAAACTAGCAGTCCAGCTTGTTGACGGCATAAATTAATCACGATGTGTACGTCGGTTTGACGTGACAAGCTGTGAGTTGTGAAGACTAGTGGCTTTGACAAGGCTTAGGGAGATTTGTGATCTGGTGCAAGTGTCGAGGAAGAAAGTGGTAGTGTTAGGTAGAATAGAAAAATTGATGTGTCGGGGCTTGGAGTTGTGGTGTCAAGTGGAATTGAAGAGTGGAAGTATGTTATGTCAAGTGGAGGTATCGAGGCTCGATGTTATGTCGTGTTGAAGTAAAGAGGCTTGGTTTTCAAGTGGCAGTGAAGAGACATGGTGTTATGTCAAGTGGAAGTGAAGAGACATGGTGTTATGTCAAGGGGAAAGTGAAGAGGCTTGGTGTTTTGGCAAGTGGAAGGCAAGAGGCTTCGTGTTATGGCAAGTGGATGTGGAGAGGCTTTGTGTTTTGGCAAGTGGAATTAAAGAGGCTTGGTGTTTTGGCAAGTGGAAGTGAAGAGGCTTAGTGTTTTGGCAAGTGGAAGTGGAGAGGTTTGATGCTATGCTGTTAAATGACGTAACGACGTTATGATTACCTGGCCACTGTTTGATCAACAAACATCTGAACCTGTACATTACCTGACGACTGTTTGTGGTCAACAAACATCTGAGCTCGTACATTACCTAGCCAGGTCAACAAACATCTGAGCCCCTACATTACCTGGCCAATGTGTGGTCAACAAACATCTGAGCCCGTACATTATCTGGCCAATGTTTGGTCAACAAACATCTGAGCACGTACATTACCTGACCAATGTTTGGTCAAAAATATCTGAGCCCGTACAATACCTGGCCATTGTCTGGTCAACACAAATCTGAGCCCGTGCATTACCTGGCCACTGTTTGGTCAACAAACATCTGAACCTGTACATTACCTGGCGACTGTTTGGTAAACAAAAATTTGAGCCCGTACATTACCTGGCCACTGTTTGGTCAACAAACATCTGAGCTTGTACAAAACATGGCTACTGTTTGATCAACAAACATCTGACCCTGTACATTACCTGGCCACTGTTTGGTCAACAAACATCTGAGCCCGTACATTACCTAACCAATGTTTGGTCAACAAACATCTGAGCCTGTACATTACCTGGCCAATGTTTAGTCAAAAATATCTGAGCCCGTACATTACCTGGCCACTGTTTGATCAACAAACATTTGAGCCCGTACATTACCTGGCCACTGTTTGGTCAACAAACATCTGAGCCCGTGCATTACCTGGCCACTGTTTGATCAACAAACATCTGAGCCCGTACATTACCTGACCAATGTTTGGTCAACAAACATCTGAGCCTGTACATTACCTGGCCAATGTTTGGTCAAAAATATCTGAGCCCGTACATTACCTGGCCAATGTTTGGTCAAAAATATCTGAGCCCGTACATTACCTGGCCACTGTTTGATCAACAAACATTTGAGCCCGTACATTACCTGGCCACTGTTTGGTCAACAAACATCTGAGCCCGTGCATTACCTGGCCACTGTTTGATCAACAAACATCTGAGCCCGTACATTACCTGGCCACTGTTTGGTCAACAAACATCTGAGCCCCTACATTACCTGGCCATTAACTGATCAAACAAGGAGTCTTCCTCGTGAAGTAGTACGCCGCCTGCCTGACGCTACGAAGGTTATGGATTCAATTCCGGGTTACGTCGTTCGGTTTACGAGTGCAATTTTCTCGGATACTCCTGGTGATTGTCGCTGGAGCAACGGAGGTCGTGTTTTGTGCGTCGCTTTTGGCAGGCCGCCATAGTAAAATAGACTGAGCCATGTGGGATAAAAGTCGGTGCATTGATGAAGTCGATCCTCTTGTTTTTTTTTCTTCTTTTTTTTTAAATCCTGTTTGATGTAGCCTTTTATTTATTAGTCGGGAGAAGTACTCTCGCTGTACACACCAGCAATGGAAGGGAAGCCATTAAGGAAACACATCGTCCTAGACCAGTGGTTCTCAACCTTTTTTGGCCCGTTCCCCCCTTCACCGTATTTTCAGAACGTCATTCCCCCCCCCCCTTTCATATTTCCTATCTAAAAATCCCTTCACCTCTACACAGTATACGTAAAAGTGGAAGGCAAATGTAATAGCATATACTAAAACAAGTCTAGACATCCACATAAAACATGATTTGTGGGTCTACTTACTTTATAAAATGAATTTTAGAAGGACGAGACATACATAACTGTAAAGTATAAAGGGAAAAACTATGTCAAGTAATCGGTTCTTGTATTAACGCGATCTTGAAATGGTCTTCATCCCCCCCCCCCCTGGAAACCCTGAAATTCCCCCCTGGGGGGGGGGGAATTCCCCACCGGTTGAGAACCACTGTCCTAGACCTATGGTGCTGATGGTTTGATAACTTAGATACGAATTCTGACCTTATTCCATAGTAGTGAGTTCATGTGGATGATAGACCTGGCTAATGAAGACACCTTTCTAGGGGTGTCTAGTTGGTTAAACCGGCTCTGTGGCAAAGGGGTTACGAATGCAATTCGTAATCCCACGTACCTTGTTCGAAACTCATCTGCGGGCGATTTAAAAGCAGATCGCCTGGCGTTGGTTACAATACAAAGGTATGAGTGCCGGTCGCTCATAAAGCACTGGCAAACTACTGAACGTACACTTAACAAGAACACTGCCAAAAAACATGGGGTTGACTACCACGTCTTGTAAAAGATATGCAACAAACTAGTTGTTCATGTGTCGAAATACACTTTTCCTGTCGTCGTTTGGAGATGACAAATTCAAATCGCGGTCAATAACAATAGCTATAATATGTAATGTTCTCTAGGGCGTCCTTTAATACCTACTTCCTTCTACTTCTTTGAGGGCCAAACAGTACACGTGTGTTTAGTTATATGTTATTCCTTGGATGCGTCTGAGGCATCCATTTTCAGTGCTTAATAATTCAATAAGTACAACTACAAGCACATTCCATACAGTCAAGTGTCAGAATCTCGAATGTCTCCAACCGAGATGCAGGAACATCGTTACGCCCGCCAGGCGAATAGTCCCCAACCGGGATGCAGTAACATCGTTACGCCCGCCAGGCGAGTACTAGTTACCGGCCCGCAGGTTGCTGGCTGACGTGAGAGTCAGCGGTCAGGCAAGGACAAAGCAAGACGCACGCAGTCCTCGTGAAGCCAATCCACAGAGGGAAAGCGCTGTGCGAGAAACAGACAGACAGCTTGGGTACTCGGACAGGACAGGACGTGTGGGTAGAGAAAGGCTTTGTGTAGTTCTGTGCCCGAAAGTGGAATGCTTGTATATCTTGTGAGATAGACTGTAAAGCTGAGGGTTGTGTCTGTAAGTATATTAATGTATTATATATGTATTGTAATGATCATCACATGCCAAACTAGATCGTATTGCATGTGACTTGTAAATAAATCCAGTGAACTTAGTGTCGTGGTGTGTCAAGTCCAATCATGTTGTACTTGTACTTGTCTCACATGTGTTAGGTATAACGAGCTAGGTTTAAGACCCTGACATCAAGTACACTTATGGATCCTTTCACAGGCCCGGTGGTGTGTTGTTTAATGGTAGCAAGTCAAACAAAACAAGTTAGTCGCATGTCCTTTACATGGCGTTGCAGTCAGCCCCAACAGTGTTTTTAGCCTAGTGATTTATTAAGCAGTTTTTAAGCTCATTATTTCACCATTGATTTCTGAACGACCGACGCTCTTACCATCGAAATCAAAGCAAAGCGCTCTGCTTCCAAATCGTCTGCTGCTGATTTCGAACCCTCGATTCGGTGTGTCGGGAAATTGTGAAACGCGTTCACTGCTCTTAAATCATAGTGCCGGCTGTGTAATGATTCCAGATGTGTGAATGTAGTGATGGATGATGGGTAAATGTAGTGATGCCTAATAGGTCAGTAAGTGCAGTAAAAGACCCTGTTTGCACACCTTTGGGCGTAGATGACATATGTATCCAGCGCAATATTAGAATGGACTAATTAGCGCTCGAGGATGGGGTGAAGAAATAGAGAGGGGGAGGGGGGGATTATTTGGTCAAAATCCTGCCTGCCGGCAGCCATTACTTCCTGGGAAATTTTCTGGTACCCATTTCAGGTTAGGTCATCCGGGGAAAGAATCCTAGTGATGGTGTTTCATCCATTTTATGCTAGGCCATACACGGAATAATCCTAGTGGTAGTGTTTCGTCCATTTTAGCCTAGGTCATCCAGTATTTTAGAAAATCCTAGTGATGGTGTTTCGACCATTTTAAGCTAGGTCATTCAGGGAAAAAAATCCTAGTTATGGTGTTTCGACCATTTTAGGCTAGGTCATCCAGGGGAAGAAATCCTAGTGATGGTGTTTCGACCAATTTAGGCTGGGTCATCCAGGGAAAAAATCCTAGTGATGGTGTTTCGATCAATTTAGGCTAGGTCATCCGGGGAAAAAAATCATAATGATGGTGTTTCGAACACATGACCACCGAGCTGGCAGGCAATCGTGCTAGCCATTAATATGCTGAGACTCCCCTATATAGAATGTGGGAACTTACACAAGATATAATTTACTATGTAAATACCACACTGACCATTATCTAGCTTAAGATATTTGCATCAGTGATTTAAAAAAAAAGAAATGTAACTAACCAAGCGCCCGTGCTATTACAATATATTGAGAATATTTGTACAGCGAAATAATAATGATATCGATCCATGGCATGCCAGGAATATCAGTTGATGGGCATAATGTCAACAACCTGCCTGGGAACAATGTTTGTTTTATTACACATGGGGACTGAAGGGGCATTTACTGAATTGTTAATGCTTGCCGTTTCTGTTAGACATGGGCAATTATTGTGTGAGATTGTGCATGTTTAAACTCTCATAGTGCGACGGTTACTAAGTAGTAATGTTCAGAACAAATACAAAAAGATCAAAAGAAAAAACGAATAAAGGCATAGGCTGCATTGACAATCAGCTATGGTGCCTGGTAAAATAAATAGATGTCTTTGCATTGTGCTCTTCATAGGTTAGCAATTTCGTAGTAGGCTGCCGGCTGGCTGGACTAGTAATGACATTAAGTTTGTTGCATGTCTCTGCAGGACTTTGCAGTCAACCACAGAATTTTGACTGTGTGTGATTTAGTAGGCAATGTTAGTTTTCTAACATGCTTTCTGAACGGCCGATGCCTCAAGCCATCGAGATCAACGCAAATCGGTTTGCTTCCAAATTCCCCGCAGCTGATTTCGAACCCTCGAGGCGGTTCGACAAGGAATTAGGAATCTGCGCTTCTCTCTATCCCCTAAGCCAAAGAGCTGGTTAATGATGGCACTTGACCTCTAGAAGCACTATAGAAGCAGTTGGTTAATTATGGCACTTGACCTCTAGAAGCATTCTAGAAGCAGTTGGTTAATGATGGCACAAGACTTCTAGAATCACTCTAGAAGCAGTTGGTTAATGATGGCACAAGACTTCTAGAATCACTCTAGAAGCAGCTGGTTAATGATGGCACAAGACTTCTAGAATCACTCTAGAAGCAGCTGGTTAATGATGGCACAAGACTTCTAGAATCACTCTAGAAGCAGTTGGTTAATGATGGCACAAGACTTCTAGAATCACTCTAGAAGCAGTTGGTTAATGATGGCACAAGACTTCTAGAATCACTCTAGAAGCAGTTGGTTAATGATGGCACTTGACCTCTAGAAGCACTATAGAAGCAGTTGGTTAATTATGGCACTTGACCTCTAGAAGCATTCTAGAAGCAGTTGGTTAATGATGGCACAAGACCTCTAGAATCACTCTAGAAGCAGTTGGTTAATGATGGCACAAGACTTCTAGAATCACTCTAGAAGCAGTTGGTTAATGATGGCACAAGACTTCTAGAATCACTCTAGAAGCAGTTGGTTAATGATGGCACAAGACTTCTAGAATCACTCTAGAAGCAGCTGGTTAATGATGGCACAAGACTTCTAGAATCACTCTAGAAGCAGTTGGTTAATGATGGCACTTGACCTCTAGAAGCACTATAGAAGCAGTTGGTTAATTATGGCACTTGACCTCTAGAAGCATTCTAGAAGCAGTTGGTTAATGATGGCACAAGACCTCTAGAATCACTCTAGAAGCAGTTGGTTAATGATGGCACAAGACTTCTAGAATCACTCTAGAAGCAGTTGGTTAATAATGGCACGAGACCTCTAGAAGCATTCTAGAAGCAGTTGGTTAATGATGGCACAAGACTTCTATAAGCACTCTAGAAAGAACCAGCTAACTAATAATGGCACGAGACCTCTAGACGCATTCTAGAAGCAGTTGGTTAATTATGGCACTTGACCTCTAGAAGCATTCTAGAAGCAGCTGGTTAATGATGGCACAAGACTTCTAGAAGCACTCTAGAACCAGCTGGTTAATAATGGCACAAGACCTCTAGAAGCACCCTAGAAGCAGCTGGTTAATGATGGCACAAGTCCTCTAGAAGCTCTCTGTTAGCAGCTGGTTAATGATGGCACAAGACTTCTAGAATCACTCTAGAAGCAGTTGGTTAATGATGGCACTTGACCTCTAGAAGCACTCTAGAAGCAGCTGGTTTGGTTATTTGATTCTCGTTGACACTTATATAATTCCGGGTGCTTGAGCCGAGGATCATAAGGGCGTGCAACATTTCATTGTTGTCATTAATTAACTCCATTTTACAGTTCGTTGAAGCTCGAATATCGGTGATAAAATTGAGAGCAGAGCATAAGAAGGGAACTCTAAACTCAATACAATATCATCGAGATATTAATTGTGTTGACAAATGCTATTTTCCACTGCGCGGAAATCATGAAGTGGTCATTATAAATGTTTTATGGAGAAATACTTGATTACTGAAAAGAACCAGAAAATAGTTGCATGTTGACGATTCGAGATTTTGTAATTTACATCAGAATTGCATAGATTTTCTGATTGTGGTGTATATGCTGCCATGCATGTTAAGCCATTAACTAATGTTCCAGTCGTTAAATGACATTGTCTGATTGATTATTGTAAAAGTTTATAATTAAATAACTTAGCTTGAATACATTACTTTTTTTTATTTGAGTTTCTTTTTAATACCTGTGGTCGCAAGAAATATTAATTAATCAGTAAGTGGACGTCTCTGCAATCAACGGTGCACATTATATACAATTAACAGCTACATTCTCGCCAAGATTTGAATTTATCGCTTCCGCATGATAGTTTACAGCTGAATTATCATATGCTCTTCGTTACACTACCAGCTAGGTGGCTGAGTGGTCTCGACGTATGGTGTCCGCCTCGAGTGCTGGAGGTCCCGAGTTCAGGCCTCGGTGAGGACCGGGATTTATTTAAAAAATCCACCTGGACTTCCAGTAATAAAATTTCCCCTGGTCTCTGGGTAGTGAGATCAGACGCCCGTGTGTATTGTTGCGCACGTAAAAAATCCCTTGGCAGTTGGAAATCGAAAAAGAGTAGCCTAACGGTGTTGCCCGGGCAAAATTTCGAGTTAAAAATCTACCCAAGTATTTCAGGATCCTCGCCGATGCAACGGAGTTCGTTGAGCATTGAGCTGAGTTTCTCCAGACTCAGATTTGAGTTAGGAGGAAAACGGAGCACGTATGGGTTAAACCGTGTGCCGTGATGTTGATCCAACGACTAAACTAAACTACACTACACACTACCAGCTGGATACAGCCATAAAGCGTCTAACTAGACAGATCAGTCACCCGCCTGAACCTACAACTACCGTATGTGGACATCTAACTAGACAGATCAGTCACCCGCCTGAACCTACAACTACCGTATGTGGACATCTAACTAGACAGATCAGTCACCCGCCTGAACCTACAACTACCGTATGTGGACATCTAACTAGACAGATCAGTCACCCGCCTGAACCTACAACTACGGATATGGACAACTAACTAGACAGATCAGTCACCCGTCTGAACCTACAACTACGGATATGGACAACTAACTAGACAGATCAGTCTCCCACCTGAACTTACAACTACGGTATGTGGACATCTAACTAGACAGATCAATCACCCATCCGAACCTACAACTACGGTATGTGGACATCTAACTAGACAGATCAATCACCCATCCGAACCTACAACTACGGTATGTGGACATCTAACTAGACAGATCAAACACCCATCCGAACATACAACTACGGTATGTGGACATCTAACTAGACAGATCAGTCTCCCACCTGAACCTACAACTACGGTATGTGGACATCTAACTAGACAGATCAATCACCCATCCGAACCTACAACTACGGCATGTGGACAACTAACTAGACAGACCATTCACCCATCTGAATCTACAACTACGGTATATGGACGGTATATGGACATCTAACTAGACAGACCAGTCACCCACCTGAACCTACAACTACGGTCTGTGGACATCTAACTAGACAGACCAGTCACCCACCTGAACCTACAACTACGGTCTGTGGACATCTAACTAGACAGATCAGTCACCCCCCTGAACCTTCAACTACGGTATATTGACATTTAACTAGATAGACCAGTCACCCACCTGAACCTTCAACTACGGTATTTGGACATCTAACTAGACAGATCAGTCACCCACCAGAACCTACATTTACGGTATGTGGACATCTAACTAGACAGACCAGTCATCAACCTGAACCTACAACTATGGTATGTGGACATCTAACTAGACAGACCATTGACCAACGTGAACCTACAACTATGGTATGTGGACATCTAACCAGACAGACCATTCACCCACCTGAACCTACAGCTACGGTGTGTGGACATCTAACTAGACAGACCAGTCATCAACCTGAACCTACAACTATGGTATGTGGACATCTAACTAGACAGGCCAGTCACCCACCTGAATCTACAACTACGGCATGTGGACAACTAAGTAGACAGATCAGTCACCTACCTGAACCTACAACTACAGCATGTGGACAACTAACAAGATAGATAAGTCAACCACCTGAACCTACAACTACGGTATATGGACATCTAACTAGACAGATCAATCTCCCACTTAAACCTTCAAATACGGTATATGGACATTTAACTAGATAGACCAATCACCCACCTGAACCTTCAACAACGGTATATGGACATTTAACTAGATAGACCAATCACCTACCTGAACATTCAACTACGGTATATTGACATTTAACTAGATAGACCAATCACCCACCAGATCCTTCAATTACCGTATATGGACATTTAACTAGATAGACCAGTCACCCACCTGAACCTTCAACTACGGTATTTGGACATCTAACTAGACAGATCAGTCACCCACCAGAACCTACATTTACGGTATGTGGACATCTAACTAGACAGACCAGTCATCAACCTGAACCTACAACTATGGTATGTGGACATCTAACTAGAGAGACCATTGACCAACGTGAACCTACAACTATGGTATATGGACATCTAACCAGACAGACCATTCACCCATCTGAACCTACAGCTACGGTCTGTGGACATCTAACTAGACAGACCAGTCATCAACCTGAACCTACAACTACGGTATGTGGACATCTAACTAGACAGACCAGTCATCCACTTGAACCTATAACTATGTTATGTGGACATCTGACTAGACAGACCATTCACCCACCTTAACCTACAACTACGGTATGTGGACATCTAACTAGACAGGCCATTCACCCACCTGAACCTACGACTACAGTATGTGGACATCTAACTAGACAGACCAGTCCCCACCTAAACCTATAACTACGGTATATGGACATCTAACTAGACAGGCCCGTCACCCAACTGACCCTATAACTACGGTATATGGACATCTAACTAAACAGACCAGTCACCCACCTGAACCTATAACTACGGTATATGAACATCTAACTAGACAGACCAGTCACCTACCTCAACCTATAACTACGGTATATGGACATCTAACCAGACAGACCATTCACCCACCTGAACCTACGACTACAGTATGTGGACATCTAACTAGACAGACCAGTCCCCACCTAAACCTATAACTACGGTATATGGACATCTGTCCTGTTATTTTCCCGAGAGGAAGTGGGAATCAACAAGCACATCTTCAAACTTATTATCTTTTGGGATTATTGACTGACTTTGGTCTACACTCCTCCCTTCTGTCTTCCTTTCCATATATCTATTTCTTTCACTCTCTCTGTTATTCTCTCAACACATACTCCGACAACAGTTCCTTTCAACGATAAACAAAAGATTTATTAATAAAAACTATGTCTGGTGTATATATGGATTTTGTAAGCGTAGTTGATAGTGTATTCTATTGTTGGTGCTAGAAAGAACTCTGAATGTCTATCAGGGGTGTTGCTTCTCGCCCATTCATTCTTCAAGATCACAGGACAGCACATCAAACAGGACAGAGCTCACCCTGGATGATCCGTATGCTTGAATCTGATGGTAAATCCGTTATTGAATGACACAAAACTGTTCACCACTGATTCACTGTACCGTAATAAAAGTCCCGTAAGTTTATGACTGCGCCCGAGTCTGTTTCATGACGGTAAGTATCCAACATCGAAAAACACCACATCGTCACAGTTCTTCCTATTGTCTTTTATTACTAGCAATGTTTTTACTTGTCTATTCTTTCTTCCCTATGCATACAAGACGTATGTAGTTGTAAGTATCCCTGCTTGCCACAGGTTAACATCTTTTCCTTTTAAGTGTTTTAGTGGTATATTCGTTTGAGCATACAGTGTTCTGTATTTGACTTTACTTTATCCCTTCTTCATCTTAAAACATGTCTATGTTCTTTTTGGTTCTAAGTAAGTACTTTATTTGTTCAAGTGTAGTACTCTTCATCTCTTCTCTGCTTTCACTAGGAGATTGGAACCTGTGGAGAAGTATAACAGATCCAGTGATAAGCGTCCGCCCCTTACTACTACCTATGCAAGTGTCCCTCTCCAGCCATAATAACAAGGCTTCCGAAGTAAACACCCGCATAAGACATATGAATTCACCAAAGTCTAAACTATCCACTAATAGAAAGCAATGGTAAATGCTATTCACACACATCTATATTCCTATGCTAAAACTATACTCTAATATATTAATACCTTATAATTACCTGTGTCTGAATTGGGGGTACTAATGCACAATAGATACACAAACGTTCTTCCGAACGCCGCACCACCCTATCATACTCCCTTGGAAATCAAGAATCACACTAACTTCCACAAAGAAGTTGCCACTCTTTATAGGTCATGTTTGCCGCATAGTCCTTGACCTTGCTTGACACCTCAAGTCAATACTTCATTATCCCCGTTAGTGGAAAATTACTGATCTGAAACTTTTCCGTTATTTTATAAACCCTCATTGTTTTGTTCCTTCCCTCTGAGTCATATATAGACCGCAATATGCTGTGGAAATTTTCCTCAATAACCCATCTCTCCCCCTCCTTCTCAGCCCCAACTCTCTCTCCACACACACCTGACACGATCTGGGTTTTTCAATCCTGTCTAATAGTGCTGTCTGCCTTTGTCGCAAATTTATTTGTCCACGCGAAGGTTACCTGTGCTGTCGGTGGGCACTTCCGTGTCTTGACCTATAAACACATGCGCCTGGTCACTCAACCCGACATTTCGTGATGTTTTTAACCCGTGAATTAACCTCGTCATCCTACACTCTCATTGACCTGTGCCGCTGTAATTTCTACGTTAACACTTCAACCCGTTAACATTAGGGGTCATTGACTCCGGTCACACCGTTGTTGGTTATCCTTACTGTTTTGTTTGTTAACCCTTCTCCTACCTGGTTAGTCGGTGTATAAAGTCGTCTATCTGGGAATCATTAACTCTCAGTATTCCACGACAACATCTAACTAGACAGACCAGTCACCCACCTGAACCTATAACTACGGTATATGGACATCTAACTAGACAGACCAGTCACCCACCTGAACCTATAACTACGGTATATGGACATCTAACTAGACAGACCAGTCACCCACCTGAACCTACAACTACGGTACGTGGACATCTAACTAGACAGACCAGTCACCCACCTGAACCTACAACTACGGTACGTGGACATCTAACTTGACAGACCAGTCACCCACCTGAACCTACAACTACGGTACGTGGACATCTAAATAGACAGACCAGTCACCCACCTGGCCCTATAACTACGGTATATGGACATCTAACTAGACAGACCAGTCACCCACCTGAACCTACAACTACGGTACGTGGACATCTAACTAGACAGACCAGTCACCCACCTGAACCTACAACTACGGTACGTGGACATCTAACTAGACAGACCAGTCACCCACCTGAACCTACAACTACGGTACGTGGACATCTAACTAGACAGACCAGTCACCCACCTGAACCTACAACTACGGTACGTGGACATCTAACTAGACAGACCAGTCACCCACCTGGCCCTATAACTACGGTACATGGACATCTAACTAGACAGACCAGTCACCCACCTGAACCTACAACTACGGTACGTGGACATCTAACTAGACAGACCAGTCACCCACCTGAACCTACAACTACGGTACATGGACATCTAACTAGACAGACCAGTCACCCACCTGGCCCTATAACTACGGTATATGGACATCTAACTAGACAGACCAGTCACCCACCTGAACCTACAACTACGGTACGTGGAAATCTAACTAGACAGACCATTCACCCACCTGACCCTATAACTACGGTATATGGACATCTAACTAGACAGACCAGTCACCCACCTGAACCTACAACTACGGTACGTGGACATCTAACTAGACAGACCAGTCACCCACCTGGCCCTATAACTACGGTATATGGACATCTAACTAGACAGACCAGTCACCAACCTGAACCTACAACTACGGTACGTGGACATCTAACTAGACAGACCAGTCACCCACCTGGCCCTATAACTACGGTATATGGACATCGAACTAGACAGACCAGTCACCCACCTAAACCTACAACTACGGTACGTGGACATCTAACTAGACAGACCAGTCACCCACCTGGCCCTATAACTACGGTATATGGACATCTAACTAGACAGACCAGTCACCCACCTGAACCTACAACTACGGTACGTGGACATATAACTAGACAGACCAGTCACCCACCTGGCCCTATAACTACGGTATATGGACATCTAACTAGACAGGCCAGTCACCCACCTGAACCTACAACTACGGTACGTGGACAGGATTTATATTCGGACGCCATTTGCCACATCGT
Organism: Cepaea nemoralis; assembly: GCA_014155875.1. Classification (NCBI taxonomy): domain Eukaryota; kingdom Metazoa; phylum Mollusca; class Gastropoda; order Stylommatophora; family Helicidae; genus Cepaea; species Cepaea nemoralis. Next base: position 247,475 of record JACEFZ010014250.1, read on the forward strand.
TGTATGATGATGATAGCGATTTAAAGACATAAATGTTCTCAAATAAACACAAATCAAAAAGAAACTCCAACATACAAGAATTGCTGAAAATATGAGACCGGACTTCAAATTAAAAACCGAATTTCCTAGCTATTCTTCCATTGGCGGAACAACTTCATGGAGATATTATTTTAGCTGAGAGCGAGCACAGAGTTTGAACGACTCCTTTACGCACAGAGACAAATGTAGGCAGACGTGTCATCAAACTTCTAGAGGTAGCATCAGCCCGGGGACTCTTTGTTGACTAACGAACGAAGAAGGAAACGGAACAGGGGTGCAAATACTCATACTCATATGTAGGTCAGAATGGCCGAATGGATAAGAACGCGTGTTCTTAAACATCCGGTGTGCTGATGCCGAGGTAAGGGATTCAACCTCTACACCGGCCAGTTGGACTAAAATGTTGATCTATTGTCCTTGACTTTTTTTCTAACTGTTGCATATCCCTTGCAGGACGTTGCAGTCAACACCAGCATTTTTCAGCTGCTGTTGATGTACTAGGCAAGTGTTTACTTTCAGTAGTTTGCCATTGCTTTCTGAACGACCCGCTCCCAAACCAACACGTTATAACACAACGCTACGTGGTCTGCTGCACAAATCGGTCGCTGCGTTTCGAACGCCTGGTAAGCGGCTTACGAACCGCGTTCGCAAGCCTTTGGCCACGAATACCGGCGTCCTTGACTTGGGGACGTAAATTACAAGTACCTCTGAAGTTGGAGTAGGTTCACCTGATGGTGAGGGACACTGTTAAAATGTAACTATAAGTAGTGTGTATGGCCTACACTTGAGCTCAAAGTGAGAGAGAGAGGAAAGAAAAATAAATACTCAACGGATTAGAACGGCACTGGAGGGAAACTAACTTTCCATCTCCTTGGCTTAGAGATGAGTGTGTCCGACTTCGGTATGCATTTGTGTTTGGTTTATTAACGCTAGACCAGTGGTTCTTAACCTTTTTTGGCCCATGCCCCCCTTCACCATATGTTGAGGATGCCATTCCTCCCCTTTCGCATTTCCTCCCTATAAATTACCCCCTCCCCCACCCTGCCCCTACATAGTATACGTAAAAATGGAAGCTAACTTTAAGAACGCATACTAGAACAAGTTTAGACGTCTAAATAAAACATGATTTGTGGGTCTACTTACGTTATAAGACGAATATCAGAAGGGCGAGGAGTACAGAACCGTAAAGTATGGAGGGAAAAACAATGTCAAGTAATCGGTTCTTGTATTAACGCGATCTTGAAATAATCTTCACCCCCCCCCCTCCCGGAAACCCTAAAATTCCACCCTAGGGGGGAATTTCCCACCGGTTGAGAACCACAACGCTAGAAAGATTCCATCTATGCTAACGAGCGCTGTCTATGCGTCGGTAAATCTTAACAATTCTGCCAGGTGAGGGACCTTACGTCTTACTATTTGTGATTTCCAACTGCAGTAGGATTTTAAGGTGCACAGCTTGCAGACTCATCATCATGTGCCATGTCGAGAAGCGTGGGCGGTCATGTTTCGCCATCTCACGCGATCATCAGAGTCGGGATCAGCTCTGTGTTCTTGTCTCAACCATACTACACGGCCAAGCCATCCAGGTATAGGGTGTATTTTTAATGACTGCGGTTTTTGAAAATATTGTCGTTCCAAGTTTTGTATTTACCTACTGTGGAGTTCATGCAACATAATGTAAAGTAACAGGTAAATACAAATCTTAGAACGGCAATATTTTCGAAAACTGCACAGTCATTAAAAATACACCCTATATTTACTTCTCTCACAATCCCACATACCGCGATCGAAATCAGCTGTAGGCAATTTGGAAGCAGGTCGTCTTGTGTTGAATTTTTAACATTGGTATGAGCATCGGTCGTTAATATAGCAACTACTGAACGTAAAACATTCAAGTAAATAGCAATCATCCAAAAAGCTGGGGTTTATTGCGAGGTCCTGTAAAGGAAAAGCAGTTAACTTTTTACACCTATTTTAAGCAAGTAACTTTAACTGTTTCTGATTGGCTTTACAGGTCACGCGCATATTACAGACTTCAACATCGCATCAGAACTAACGAGAGACAACTTGGCCACTTCTTTATCTGGCACAAAGCCTTACATGGGTAAGTCATGTGGGGTGTTCAACATAAGGTATCTGGCACAAAGCCTTACATGGGTAAGTCATGTGGGGTGTTCAACATAAGGTTGCTCACAGGTTGGGGAAGATAAGAGGACGGTTTAGAAGCCATGATAACGTTTCCAGTTGTTGAATAAAACAAACATACATAACATGAATGAAAATGTTGCTTGTGTCTGCCTGCTTGCCTACCTACCTACCTACCTACCAACCTACCCACCTACCTATCTACTTACCTACCTACTTAGCTGCCTACCTACCTACCTACACAGACAGACAGACAGACAGACAACGTGATCGAGTCTGCAGAGATTCAGCATGTTTAAAGTTATGTTAACATCTATTCAATACTCGCAGAGATTATAGAAA
>JACEFZ010014250.1:252500-472500 GCA_014155875.1 Cepaea nemoralis
ATCACTGTAATGTGAGTGAGAGCGCTAGTGAGTGAGAGAGAAAGAGAGAGAGAGAGAGAGAGAGAGAGAGAGAGAGAGAGAGAGAGAGAGAGAGGGGGGGGGGGGAGAGAGAGAGTTGAATTGCATCACTAATTTTTAAGTTACAAAATGTATATGTACAATTTTTCTCCATGTTTTTTACAATTTTGCGACAATGCTCACGACAATCGTCACTGTATGTGTGTGTAAAGTGTGGGAGTTTGATCATAATAGTAGGTTGGGGGATCGGGGGATGTGTGTGTGGGTGGATTCGTGATGTGTGTGGGTGGGCGGGGTGGGTTTGTGTGGGTGGGTGGGGGATTTGTGTGTAGGTGCGTGCGAGATGTATGGGTGTATGGGGAGATGTGTTTGTGAGTGGGGATGTGTGTTTGTCTAGGTGGTTGTGGGTGAGTGGGTGGAGGAGGATATGTTGGTGGATGATTGATGGTGGGTTATGGGATGGGTGGGGGTATATGTGTGGGTGGGGAGATGTGGGTGTGGGGATATGTGGTGGGTGGGAGATGTGTGCAGGTGGGGGTGGTTGTGGGTTTGAGGATGTGTATGTGGGTGTGGGATGTTTGGGTGGATGGGTGGGGAGTGTGTGTGGGTGAGAGATGTGTGGGTGAATGTGTGTGGGGGATGTGTGTGAGTTGGGGGAGGGGTGCGTGATGAGTGTGGGTGATGGATTTGGAGATGTGTGTGTGGGTGGGGGATATGTCTGGCTGGGTGGGGGTGTGTGTGGCTGGATGGAGGATGTATGTGTGGGTAGTGAGGGTGACTGTAGTTGGGGGATGTGTGGATGGGTAGGAGATGTGTGGATAGATGTGTGTGTGGGTGAGGGATGTGTATGTGTGTGGGTGTGGTATTGTGTGGGAGGGGAGCTGGGTGTGGATAAATGATGTTTGTGTGGGTAAGTGAAGGTGTGGTTGAGTTTGTGGGTGGGTGAATGATGTGTGTGAGGGTGGGGGATGTTTGCTTAGATGGGTGGTTGGGATGTGTGAGTGTGGGTGGGTAGATAGGAGATGTATGTGTTGATGAGTGGGTAAGGGACGTGTGGGTGTTAGTGGTTGAGGGATAAGTACGTGTGTCTAGGGATGTGTGAGGGGATGAATGTATGGGTTGTGTGTGCGTGGATGGGAGGTGTGTGTTTGTGAATGGGGAATGTGTTGGTGGGTGGGGATGTGTGTGAGGGATGTTTGTATGGGTGGGGAGATTGTGCGTGGGTGGGGATGTGTGTGTATATGGGTAAGGGTGTGTGGTTAAGGGATGTGTGGCTGGGGGAATGGGTGGATGGAGGATGTGTGGTTTGGTGGAGGATGTGTGGTTGGGTAGAGGATGTGTGGGTGGGTGATTGTATATGAGTAAGGGTGTGTGGTTAAGGGATGTTTGATTGGGGGATAGGTGGGTAGAGGATGTGTGGGTGGGTAGAGGATATGTGGGTGGGTGAGTTAGGTTTTGTTAGACAGGTTAGGAGATGGTGGGGGATGTTTGTAGGTGTGGGCTCGGGATAAGTGAGTGGGCTGGGGGAGATGGGAGATTATGTGGGTGTGTGCGGAATTTGTGTGTGGGTAGGTGCGGAATATGTGAGTTGACGGGGAGATGTGTGTGTGGCTGAGGAATGTGTGTTTGGTTGGGTGGTTGGAGGTGTGTGGGTGGAGGAGGATATTGGGTGAGTGATTGTTGGTGGGAAATGGGACGGGTAAAGGATATGTGAGTGGGTGGGGAGATGTGTGTAGGTGGGGGATGTGTGGGTTATTGAATGTATGTGTGCTTAGGGTGTGGGTGGATGGGATGTGTGGTGGATGAGAGGTGTGTGTGGGTGGGGAGATGTATAGGGATGTGGTGGATGGGTGGGGGAATGTATTGTATGTGTGTGTGGTTGGGTGGGGGAGTTGGAATGAATGGGGGATGTGTGGGTGGGTGGTGGATGTGTCTTATAACATAGTCATATGCATTGTTTATGTTTACAAAATTCATGTGACAATGTTTTTTTCCTATGCACTGTTCATGAAAGAAAGATGAGTGATTGGAAGGGCCGAATGTAAGACGGGCCTGCGTGCCCAATTTGTTACCCTTTGAAAATAAAGTCTGTTCGTTCGTTCGTTCGTTCGTTCGTTAGTCTACGGGACACTCTTGGGCATGGTGGAGTACCCGTTTAGCCCCCCAATCAGATTTACGTGAAGCCATGGAAGCAGGTGGTGGATGGAGTGTGAGAGCATCCGACAGATAATTGTTGGTTATGGTCTGCACTCTGCGGCGATAGGCAGATGATCTCATCAGTAGAGACAATGGCTATGGCCACCGACTAGTACAGTCACTGCCCAGAATGAAAGCAATGGCAAACTACCTTCTACAAAACTTGCCAAGAAACCATAACAATCATGAAAGAAAACATAATAAGAAAGAGATCTAGTGGCGAGACCCCCAGGCCAGGCAGATCAGATAACACTGGGGAAGAGCGTGACACAGGGACCGGTACTAGTAATCGTGATGACGGAGCTAATCCTGACTGTGTTACCAAGGAAATCCCCTGTGTCAGACTAAGAAACAGAGTGAGAATAGGAACGTGGAATGTGAGAAGTCTGTATGAGGGGAAGTTTAAAGTAGTGTGTGATGAGATTGAGAGGTTAAATATTATAGTTTTAGTAAACATCGCTGGAGAGGCACGGGACATTTCACAACTGAAAATGGAGGTCTTTTCATTTTTCTGGAAGAGACGTCGGAGGCCAGAGTGGAGTGGCATTTTGTTTAGATAAAACAACTGCGAAAGCTTTAATGGGATATGACCTAGTTAGCGATAGATTCCTCACTATTAGACTTAAAAGCCGTCCAAAAAAAAAAACACAACTCTCATACAGATATATGCACCTACTTCAACAGCAGAGGGGGACAAAACTGAAGATTTTTACAGCATACTGCAAGACGCATTAAATAAGATTGGTCATAATAATATAACAATAATAATGGGAGCTTTTAATGCTAAAGTAGGTACAGGAAGAGCTGAAAATGAGAGACACGTTTTAGGAAAATTTGGATTGGGAAATAGAAACTATGCAGGTGACAAATTAATTGAATTTTTTCACAGAAAATGAGTTAACGATAGCCAACACACTTTTTAAACAACACCCAAGAAGACTCTACACATAGACAGTATTTCCAAAAATCAGATAGATTATATTTTAATACAAAGAAAATGGAGATTAAGCATAACATCTGCAAAAACCCTACGAAGTGCAGACTGTGATACTGATCATCAGTTACTAGAAGCAGATCTGAAATTAAAACTCAAAAAGCTTACCCGAGGACCAAGGTTTTGATCTCACAAAAAATTCCAGATGCACACAACGTAGAATTTAGGAATCGTTTTGGAGTCTTGATGTCTGTGTCACGATTCTGTATGTTAGGGGCCGTTGTGTCTTGGGTTTGACTGCTGACTATCTACTCAAACATGACAGCACAACTCACGTTAGTCCATCAACAAGTCTCTCACACCATATGAGGAGAACGACAACGTCTTTATTGTCGGTAAGCATCATGAAACGTTAAAGAATGCAGAGGATGATCTAGGCTTCAGTCCGTCACATGCTACTCTCATTGCCTTGATCTTACAAATCAAACCTACACAATTGGGTGGACTATTGGGCAACGGAGCGTGAACTCGCCTGTGTGGGTAGTGTCGATGTGTCTAGGTGTAAGCAACATAGCCCTAACCTCCTCGCGTGCTCTACTATCGAACCATTTGGGTATTACCTGTTACGAAGCATCATATACGCTCTGGCGCAGTCACTCCACGAACCTTCACTAAGATCTTTCAAACCGTGAGCTGGTAACAACCATAAACCTGTGTCTTGAGTTCACGAAGGCAGGAGCCTAAATCATGTCTTCTGTCGTGGCTGGCTAATCACTAACTGACGACAACCGTTTGGTTGTTAATGTACACGCACTTGTGACGTCTATTGTTTCATCCCAGTGCTCTATTGTGCTTATTTCCTTGCTTCGTCTAATTCCCTGTTCTGGTGCACTTGCTTACTCTTTTAACTCTATCTGGCTGTCATTCAGGCCATGACAGTCTGCACAAGAGGAAATGACACCTGATGAACTGGCAGTACAAGCTAGAGATGTCTTGATAACTGCAGCCAAAGATTTAATTCCGACCAAGAAAAAGCAACTTAAGCCATGGATTACATTAGACACGATATAATTAATAAAACAACGAGGGGAACTGAAACAGAAAGCAGGTGAATCCGATAACAGCAGGATGAAGTATAAATCTTTAACTCGAAAATAAGTAAGAAGACCAGAAAGGACAAAAATCAATATATATAAGATTGGTGTACCAGAATAGAGCAATATCATAAGACCCGAAGATATTACGAAATGTTCAAAGAAATGAAGTTATTGACAAGAAATGTTCAACCTCAATGGAATATTATATGTGACAAGATGGGGAATACCATAACAGAATCTAGACAAATTCTAGAAAGATGGAGGGAGTACTGCAGTGGAATGTATGATATGAGTGACAGTGAGGATATGAATGAGATACATGAGACAATGACAGCAGAGACAGAACCTCAACCCTCATTAGATGAAATTGGTTGGGCAATAAAGAATCTGAAGAATGGTACATCATCTGGATGTGATGAGATACCAGCTGAACTAATTAAAGGGGGAAGAGAAGAAAGCATACACATATATCATGCATTATGTACAAAGATATGGAAATATGGTATATGGCCAAAAGATTAAAAGAGAACTATCTTCATTCCAATACCAAAAAAGGGCAACCTAAAATTATGCACCAACTATAGAACTGTTGCCCTGATCAGTCATGCAAGTAACATTCTACTAAAAATCATAATGGGAAGACTTCATAAGAAAATGGATGAAGAAATTAACGTGGTTCAAGCTGGATTTAGACAAGAAAGGGGAACAAGAGATCACATTCTCAACATGCGTTTAGTAATAGAGAAGTGCAGAGAATTTAATGTAAACCTATTCTCATGTTTTGTGGATTATTCAAAGGCAATCGACTGTGTACAACATCAGAAACTTTGGGAAATCATGAGGAATATCGGCTTTCCATCACATGTAATACAACTCATAAGAATGCTCTATTTAGACCAACAACCAGCGGTTAGATTAGATAACGAGACATCAAATTGGTTTGACATCAAGCAGGAATGTGTGCTGTCCCCCTATTTGTTTAACCTGTACTCCGAAAATATAATGAGAAATGTAAGAGATGATATAAACAGGGAGCTATATGATGCCCTAAATATCGGTGGTCATGACATACCAGATATTCGATATGCTGATGATACAGTATTGCTGTCCACAACACAGAATGGTATAGAAAAACTAATAGCCTCAACCCAATTGAATAGTGAAAATCACAACTTATATCTTAACATAGCAAAAACAAAGATAATGCATACAGATAAAACTGCTATAGAGAAAGAAATATATGTTAATGAGGAAAAATTGGAAGTGGTGGACAATTTTGAACATCTTGGGTCATTGATTACCAACAACGGTGACACAATGAACGAAATTAAACGACGACTATCAATTGTCCTTCAGAGACTAAAACAACTGAATAAATTATTATAAAGGGGGACAGACAGAACTACAAAAATTAGATTCTTAAGAGCATGCATCTTTCCCATTTCAACATACGCCTGTGAGACCTGGTCACTTACTAAACAAGCTGAACAGCGCATAAATGCCTTTGAATATAAATGTCATAGACGAGTTCTAAAAATATCTTGGGTAAATGATTGATTGATTGATTGATTGATTGATTGATTTAGGAACCGACATCACAGCATTCGGGACATTCCCATAAGCGCTCCGTCCCCATCCTCAGCAACCAGCGAAGAGTTCCAACACTAATAGTTCCAGTAGCAATCTGATTATATGTCCGTCTCGCCTTTCCTCTGAGCGTCGAGCGTCGGCCAGATCCCCTCGTCACTCCTCGCTGCCTCATTCTAACCAGACTATGGTGATCCATTTGCTCCTCCGAGGTGTACACGTGCTCCCACAAGGCCGCAACCACATCTGCCTTGTCATGCATCATACTCCACCAAGTTCTGCCGAGCCAGCCAATCTGTCCGCCTGTTCATTCCCCAGCACACCAGCATGCCCAGGAGAAAAGAACAAATGCATCCATACTTCAAGAGCTGAATATTGAAGAAGGCTGGCTATTAAAGACGATAAAACAAAGAACATTGAAATATTTTGGCCACTTGAAACGTCACGAAAAATTTGAGAGAACAATAATGGAGGGGTATATGCCTGGGAAGAGAGGAAGAGGAAGGCCAAAGTAAAGTTAGGTGCAGGATGTCGCGGATTATCTCCAGATGGGTGTATCGGACGCGGGACATCTTGCTTATGATCGAGAGGTTTTCCGGAAAGTTGTTATGGGAGCGAGGTTCTGCAAAGGACATGCTACTGAATGAATGTCTGTAATTCGCTTCTCCGTGTATTTTTTGGGTGTCTTGTTATTTCGTTCGCCTTGTGGGTTCCAGACGAAAGAGAGTTTAGTTATATTGTCCTCAGGTTTTCTCAGCGTGTCCTATCTAGCGCCATCTTTTTTTCTACACCTCGTGGTTCAGTTTAGTTCTCTCTATAAGCTACACACTGTTGATTCTGTCATACCATTTTATTCCCACTATTCTGCACAAGCACAAATAAGTAAATGTTTGTAGTTTATTAGTATGTCTCTTAATTGCTTTCCATGTTTTTAACCCATACAGTAGTACATATTTAACATTGCACAGTTAAAAACTTCTAAACTTGGTGCTAATGTAAACTTCCATGATTTCTACAAATTTGCCAGTGCTACGGGAGCGCCTTTTGCCTTTTGTATTCTTATTTTAGTATCTGTATTTATTTACCCCCTTTGTGTTCACGTTGCTTCCCAAATAGATGTATGATTCCGCCCCTTGAAGTGGGATTTCTCCAAGAGAGATCAGGTTATTTGCTTGGTGTAATCTCTTTATCAAGCGTGAATAGTTTGTCTTGCATATGATGTCGTGTGTGTGGCAAGAGTGCAGTGTCGCCGGTGAAGTCCAAATCACCATGTTACTTTGTTAGAGTCCATTGAATTCTATTTACAGCGGTTGTCGTTACAATTATTATTATCTGCCGTACCGATAAGCGTGGTCGATAATGGCTTGCCATCTGACACGATCGGCAGTCTCTAATCAGGCCTGTCTTTGTTATCCCGATTGTAAAATTCTAGCAAGTCATTCTTGAGACAGGGTAACTAACAACGATTTTCTGGAAGAGTCTAATGAAACTGCATCATAATATGCAACTATAAGAAACAAACAGCATTCTTTGGTGAGAAGAAAGTCATTGGAGAATATTTTGACTACCTGAAAAATCAGTGTGGGGGGAGGGGGAGAGGCAAACCAGGAGAAATAACGCTGAGTGGACTGAGATGGTGGCATGGAGGAATATCATCAGCAGAGTTGATTCAGAGAACCTGTCACATAATAGACCAACGTGATTTAACCCGTGATGAGAATAATAGGCGTTCTGAATTAGCGGCTGTTCGAGGCCAAAGGTTGTTTCAACAAATCCAGGAAATGTAACTGCACGTGTTTACATCTGGTCGACGGATTGGGAACACTCGGTGGTGAGTGAGACGGGTCCCTGCATCGCTTTGACAGTTTGTCAACATTCGAATACAGATAGAACCCGTCGGATCCTGGTTGCAATCGGATGTCAGCCATCACAGGTCGGGCAGAAGTTAACAGCTGCAGATGTGTAGGGGAAGTGGGTGAGCTGAATCATACATCGCTTTGACAGTTCATAAACAGGTTGGATTGAGAGCGGAAGTACTCAGCTCGGAAGAAAACAGTCCATCTGTCATATAGAGTTTCCGGACATCACGCAGATTGGCAGATTGCTATTGACAACTGTTGTTGGGATCATACAGTAACTCGCTAGCTTGTTGGGGATGTCAAAACAAGTGATGACAACTCTGACAGTGACTAAGCCAGGGAGGATAGATTCTTGACAATGGATGATATGCCCAAATAACACCTGCAGGACATCAACCACGTCACGTGACCAATTTTAGGAGGTTGCCAAAAACCATGATTGGAGAGGGGAGTTGAACTAAAACCGTTGATTGAGGCGGACGTGCTTCGGCACTGCGGTTCTGATTGGAAAATGTCTACCGTGTGCGAATTGAGTTAATTTAATTTTACACGTGCCTGTCATGGCAAGAGTAGATGTAATTTGATCTAACTGCGGTGTTGCCTAAGGTAGAACCTATTATAATTAGTTCTAATTAATATAGACAGTAGTCTTGTTAAAACTAGAGTGTGATGATTAGCACTGTTAGTTGAAAATAGATTAGTGAAGTGTTGATAAGCTTTACTAGTTGAGAATTGAGTAATGAGGGATAATTGGGATATTCCCGTAGGTGTCCCTGGTGGGCGGGGTTCCGCATTCTGTTTGTTGATTTTTTTTCTTGTCTTGGCCTGATGATAACCAATGGGTTGAGTCATCTGTCCCTGACAGAGTAGGTTCATTGTATTTTACTGAGCAAGGGCCAATGGCCACGATCATCTAATAGAGATCAGTGACGGGGAGGCTTTCACCAGTTGTATGATCTATTTTACAGGTTCCCTCTGGTTGGAATGAAGAACCCGGAACCAATGAAAAATCCGATCCCGGATAAATTATGATGCAGAAAGATTGGCCAGCCACCTTCTAAATGGGTCGGTGCTAGAAGAAGCTGATACACATGGCTCAGTGGAGCTGAATGGTATAAGTATCCTACATGAGTGCATACCAATCGTTAACACACCTGAAGTGATGGATGTTCAGCCCACGTGGAACTAGATCAGTAGGAACTGATGGTCACATTAGATGAAACCAAACATTGAAGTGTAGTTGTTCCACGTATCAAGGAAATCAGAACTGTCAGACAATATCTAGTAAATAAAGCAAGCCATTTTAGTCTAGATACTAGGACTGTTTAAGAGTGAAAATATAGAACATTTCGCTAGAAGAAAACGTCATGTTCATGAGACAGCGTTCCATTATTTTTCACTGTGCGGAATTATGAGATCTTGGTTTTTCTAAAACTATTAGGAACCAGTTGTGTTAGGAACAATAATAGTATTTTTCACGGATTATATTTACATGGGATTCAGATCTCATGGTCATCAGAGCTCCTGGAGGAGGACATGTCTGGAGAGAAGGACACGACTTCGGTGAGGTCCATTGTGATGAGTCTTGTGATGTCGTGTGATCCTTGCCATGATGAGTGGACTCTGAACATGAACTCTGTGGTCTGACCTATACATTTACATTAGAATACACGACACACATTTTCTTCGCATACACGTCTCATATACGTTACACTTTTCTTTTAATAAATTAATCTTTATTAATTTTTAGAAGCAAGAGTTGTTGAGTATGTTGCGTTGGGGAAGTATGAGAGGGGGCATAGTACGACAGTGAGAGAGTGATAGGAAAAGGTGTCCACGGGCTGATGGAGTGTGTTGGACGGAAGCTGGGGGATTCTCCAGGATATTGATAGGGAAAAAATATTATAATGTGGGTGTTGACTCTCCTCACTCCAGGGACGACACTTTAAAGGAGGACACGACATTATTGGGGCTCGTCCGGGATCTTTGGACAGCGGGATCTCTCGTAAACGGAATCCTTGAACAGCGGGATCTCTCGTAAACGGGATCCTTGGACAGCGAGATCTCCTGCAAGTGGGATCCTTTGACAGTGGGATCTTCTGACAACGGGGTCTTTTGACACGGGATCCTTAGTTATAAAACGGAGATATCATATTGGAGAATCCAGCTAGAGTGAATGTGGATAGGGGTTAGGACAAATATCTTACCTGTTCACACTTCACACGTCTGCATAGGTCTGTGGTCCGATTCTACTCTTTTCACAGAGTGAATGTGCTGTGTGTGGTAATATCTAGATTTATAGTACTTGTTCATATATCTGTATGGTAATTTGCAGTTATATTGTACTCGACCTGCTGGCTTACCTCTCTGTAAACTCCTACATTAAGCACAGCAGAATTAAAGGCAAAGGGGGAAGAAATGGGACTGTCGAGTTCTGCTCTAACGGATTACATACAGGAAGTGGAGAGAGAGTATCGTAAAGCAGAAAGGGAAGATCGAAAGGCCGAGTTGGAATTGAGAAGGATGGAATTGGAACAAGAAGCTAGGAAATTGGAAGCTCAGCAAGCAGCTAAGAAATTTGAAGCTGAGCAAGCAGCTAAGAAATTGGAAGCTGAGCAAGCAGCTAGGAAACTGGAAGCTGAACAAGAAGCTCAGAAAAGGGAGCACGAGTACCGGATGAGGGAACTCGAGTTGAAGAGTCAATCTAATGGGGAAACTGAGGGATCAGTTGGAGGTTCCTCCACCCCAGGCTCAACACCAGTAGGTGGACATGGGTACCAGGCTATGAAGTTTCCTTTAGCGGTCTACGAGGAGGACAAAGAGAAGATTGACCAGTACCTTCAACGCTTCGATGCAATGTCTGTTGCTATGGGTCTGGAGCGTAACAAATGGAATCTCAAGCTATCCCAGGGATTACGCGGGATCGGCTACGAGGTTTATTCTCGCCTGCCACCCGGACATGAGAACAATTATGACGAATTGAAGACGGCTCTGCTGAAACGATTCGAGGTTACATCACATACCTACCGGAAAAAATTTTGAGCAGCTAAACGAGAACCGGGGGAGTTGTTTGCCGCCTACAGTTTGCGTCTAAAATCTTATCTCCATAAGTGGATGGATTTGGCTGGGTTCGCACATGACTATGAGAGTCTGGAAGAGCTCATGGTGGTCGACCAGCTGAAGAAGCAAATGTCTAAACCTCTCAGGACGTTCCTGGGAGAACAAGGAGCGGAACGTATTGACCTCGTGACAAAATTAGCAGAACGGTTCGTCGAAGTACATGGGGAGGCAGGGGAAAACCTTTCCACCAACACCAAAAGTCAGGAGAAACATGATAAGAAGAAAGCCAAAAACTCAGGAACCAAAAAGTGGGAACCTTATGTGCAAAAATCAGAGGATAGTTCAGAGAAGAAGAAGGAGGGAAGCAAGAGCACTTCAAGCTTTACACCAAAACGACCGTGGTCGGAGAAGTGGTGTTCAATTTGTAAGTCACCCTCTCACAATACGAGGGACTGCAAATCGAAGGCTAAGAACCCTCACTTCGCAGCATGTCAAGTGACTTCCAAGGAGGTTGTCACGGAAAATGCCAAGGTCAACAAGGAAGCTCGCCACCAGGAGAGCTCACTCAAGTCCGGCAATAGAAAATCTAGGATAGGAAAATGGTGCAACCAATGCAAGTCAAATACGCACAATGCTATTGACTGCAGGGGAAAGTCAGGAGACACTCAATTTCGTCGTGTGCCCCGGGAAACCTAAGGTGGAGCCCACCGAACAGGTCGAGGCCGAGGAAGAGACTCCAGACCAGGAAAAACCACCTGTAGTGGAATTGGTAGAGGTTAACGGTCGTCAAGTGGAGTGTTTATACGACACAGGACTGGACGGGGAGGCCGTGATTTCTGCGGATCTGGTACATCCAGAACAATTCACAGGTGAGACCATGGAGATACAGCCTGCACAGAAGAGTGCTGTGGCCATGAAGTTGCCCATTGCTAATGTGGAGATTCGGTCAAGGTATGTCATCGGCACCATCAAGGCCGCTGTATTGACCGATCCCATTTTTCCAGTAATCCTAGGTTGCCGGTATGTCTTTCTGGGAATGCCCAGGGAGCCAATCCATATGGGAGCAATGCAGACTCGCTCTCAGACGAGAACGGAAGAGGCAGAAGCAATTGTGACTAACCCAATGCCGGGGGAGCTACGAACTGCCCAGAGTGAGGATGCTACTTTACGTCCTTGCTACAAAAAGCTGCAGAAAAGTGCTGATCCACCAGGACGGGGGCAGTACTACATGAAGAATAGGATACTCTACAGGAGAGCAGGAAGGGGAGACAACCTATACGGTCAGTTGGTCGTCCCGAAAGCTCAGCCGGTCCCAGATTCTTCATATGGGGCATACCATCTCCTTTAGTTGACACATGGGTATTGCCGCCACCATGCAGCGGATTTCCTGCCATTACTATTGGCCGGGAATGACAGATGATGTGCGTCGGTATGTGAAGTCATGCCCTGAGTGCCAGAGGGTGGCACCGAAACACTGGACAGCACCGGTGGTGTTGGGTGAGATGCCCATCATGAACTCTCCTTTCGAGAGGGTAGCCATCGATATCGTGGGTCCACTTCCCAGGACTAGGAAGAGGAACATGTATATACTCACAATGGTGGATTGCTGTACAATGTGGGGTGAAGGCCATACCGTTGACCACGATTGACTCGAAACGAGTGGCGGACGCACTGATGGAGGCCTTTACCAGATTAGGCTTTCCGGATCAAATTCTGACGGACAATGGGTCTCAGTTTTGTGGAAAACTCATGGAGGAGGTATTTAGGGTGTTTCACTCTAACCACATACATACCAGCCCTTACCACCCTCAAGCCAATGGACAAGTAGAGCGTTTCAACGGCACGTTGATGACAATGCTCAGGAAACTAGCGCAGGAAAAACCTGATAGGTGGGATGAATATATCCCAGCGGCCCTTTTTGCCTATCGGGAAGTTCCTCATGGCTCAACAGGACTACCACCCGCTACGTTGCTGTTTGGTCGTCCAATCAAAGGACCGTTGGAAGCCATGTTGAGGAGTTGGACTGAAGAGGGGACGTCAGAAGAAGTGATCTCATCCTATAAATACGTGGAGGAACTGAAAGAAAAACTCCACAAGGGATGGACTCTGGCAAATCAAAACTTGAAAAAGGCCAGGAAAAGACATGCGGCTTACTACAACCGTAGGTCTAAAGAAAGATCTCTAGAGGTGGGAGACAAAGTCTTGTTGCTACTCCCAACGGGAAACAACAAACTGGAGATAGGTTGGCAAGGACCATTTCCCGTGGAAAGGGTGATATCCAGAACCAACTATCAGATCCGGATCCGGGGAAAGTCGAAGATTTTCCATATCAATCTCTTGCGGAAATACGAAGAGAGACCCGGAGACAAGGCAGCTCACCTCATGGCAATGGCAGTTGCAGTGGAGACGGAAGTGGGAACCAACGAGGGCAGGGAATATCCCTTGGTACACCAGGAAACCTATAGGGATGTGCAAGTGAACCCTGATCTGACCTCCCAGGAGAGGGAAAAGATAACCTAGGTTCTCAAGTCTCATAAGGGGATACTGACTGATAAACCAGGACGAACGAGGTTGGTGGAGTTCGAGATGACTTTGACCACGCAGGAGCCTGTTCGCCAAAAGGTTTACCCAGTGCCATTCTCTAAAGAAAAGGCCCTGGAGGAGGAAATACAGAAACTGCTGGAGGATGACGTGATTGCACCATCCACATCCCATTACAATGCAGGGGTAGTTTTATTACGGAAACCAAGTGGAGAACACCGGTTGTGTATAGATTACCGACTTCTGAACAGTCATACACAGTTTCAGGTGGAACCTTTGCCGAATCCAACTCAGTTATTCGCTAGGCTCCATAAGGCTCGGTACTTTTCAAAGGTGGATCTGAGTCGGGGGTACTATCAGATACCAGTCAAACCGGAGATTCGACCACTGTTGGCTTTCAGTACACCCAGTGGACACTACGAATTCAAGGTCATGCCCTTTGGACTCAGCAATGCACCTAGTGTGTTTACACGCATGATGAGGACTTTACTTGATCCTTTACAGGATCCGGCTATCATCTCATTCATGGATGATATTCTGATTTCCAGTGACAGCTTGGATGACCACTTACAATCCTTGGAGAGAGTGTTTAATAGGCTCAAGGAAGCAGGGCTTACTGCTCGTCCAACCAAGTGCATGATTGGTTACCAGACTCTGGAATTTCTAGGTCACACCATCACTCCAGGACACATTGTCCCAGAAGAGAAGAACCTGGAGAATATCAGAAATGCACCAAGGCCAAAAACGAAGAAGGATGTGCGATCTTTTCTCTCGTTGTGTGGGTTCTACCACAAATTTATCCCACATTTCACTGAACTGGGAGCTCCATTGACGGAAACCTTGAAAAAGGGATTCCCGGACCAAATCATTTGGACACCAGAATGTGAGAATGCCTATAGTCAGTTAAAGGAGGCCTTGGTCAGCAAACCTGTATTACAGCTCCCTGACCTTTCCAAACCATTTGTGTTGAGAACGGATGCGAGTGCGATTGGGATTGGGGCAGCCTTGTTACAGGAAGGAAAAGACGATGCTTCGGTTTTGAAACCTGTGGCATACGCAAGTAAGAAGCTTCTACAGGCGGAGATGAATTATTCAACCGTCGAGAGAGAGTGCTTGTCCCTCGTATGGGCAGTGCAAAAATTCCAGCTATATTTGTATGGAGTTAAGTTTCGAGTCCAGTCGGATCATCAGCCCTGATGTTCCTGGCTACTTCTCAGAAGCTCAACGCCCGTTTGATGCGGTGGTCGTTGTTACTTCAACCTTATAATTTCACAGTGGAGTACATTCCTGGGAAGGAAAATGTTGGAGCGGATTTCTTAGTCAAGACACCCAGCTCCTGAAGAAGAAGAATGAATCATCTGGATTAAACTCACGGTGGAGAAGAGTGAGATGGACTACTCTCTTAAGAGGGGGCCTATGTCACATAATAGACCAACGTGATTTAACCAGTGATGAGAATAATAGGCGTTCTGAATTAGCGGCATGTTCGAGGCCAAAGGTTGTTTCAACAAATCCAGAAAATGTAACTGCACGTGTTTACATCTGGTCGACGGATTGGGAACACTCGGTGGTGAGTGAGACGGGTCCCTGCATCGCTTTGACAGTTTGTCAACATTCGAATACAGATGGAACCCGTCGGATCCTGGTTGCAATCGGATGTCAGCCATCACAGGTCGGGCAGAATTAACAGCTGCAGATGTGTAGGGGAAGTGGGTGAGCTGAATCATACATCGCTTTGACAGTTCATAAACAGGTTGGATTGAGAGCGGAAGTACTCAGCTCGGAAGAAAACAGTCCATCTGTCATATAGAGTTTCCGGACATCACGCAGATTGGCAGATTGCTATTGACAACTGTTGTTGGGATCATACAGTAACTCGCTAGCTTGTTGGGGATGTCAAAACAAGTGATGACAACTCTGACAGTGACTAAGCCAGGGAGGATAGATTCTTGACAATGGATGATATGCCCAAATAACACCTGCAGGACATCAACCACGTCACGTGACCAATTTTAGGAGGTTGCCAAAACCATGATTGGAGAGGGGAGTTGAAATAAAACCGTTGATTGAGGCGGACGTGCTTCGGCACTGCGTGGAAAGTGTCTGAGTGGAAAATGTCTACCGTGTGCGAATTGAGTTACTTTAATTTTACACGTGCCTGTCATGGCAAGAGTAGATGTAATTTTATCTAATTGCAGTGTTGCCTAAGGTAGAACCTATTATAATTAGTTCTAATTAATATAGACAGTAGTCTTGTTAAAACTAGAGTGTGATGATTAGCACTGTTAGTTGAAAATAGATTAGTGAAGTGTTGATAAGCTTTACTAGTTGAGAATTGAGTAATGAGGGATAATTGGGATATTCCCGTAGGTGTCCCTGGTGGGCGGGGTTCCGCATTCTGTTTGTTGATTTTTTTCTTGTCTTGGCCTGATGATAACCAATGGGTTGAGTCATCTGTCCCTGACAGAGTAGGTTCATTGTATTTTACTGAGCAAGGGCCAAGGGCCACGATCATCTAATAGAGATCAGTGACGGGGAGGCTTTCACCAGTTGTATGATCTATTTTACAGGTTCCCTCTGGTTGGACTGAAGAACCCGGAACCAATGAAAAATCCGATCCCGGATAAATTATGATGCAGAAAGATTGGCCAGCCACCTTCTAAATGGGTCGGTGCTAGAAGAAGCTGATACACATGGCTCAGTGGAGCTGAATGGTATAAGTATCCTACATGAGTGCATACCAATCGTTAACACACCTGAAGTGATGGATGTTCAGCCCACGTGGAACTAGATCAGTAGGAACTGATGGTCACATTAGATGAAACCAAACATTGAAGTGTAGTTGTTCCACGTATCAAGGAAATCAGAACTGTCAGACAATATCTAGTAAATAAAGCAAGCCATTTTAGTCTAGACTGTGACTGTTTAAGAGTGAAAATATAGAACATTTCGCTAGAAGAAAACGTCATGTTCATGAGACAGCGTTCCATTATTTTTCTCTGTGCGGAATTATGAGATCTGGGTTTTTTTCTAAAACTATTAGGAACCGTTGTGTTAGGAACAATAATAGTATTTTTCACGGATTATATTTACATGGGATTCAGATCTCATGGTCATCAGAGCTCCTGGAGGAGGACATGTCTGGAGAGAAGGACACGACTTCGGTGAGGTCCATTGTGATGAGTCTTGTGATGTCGTGTGATCCTTGCCATGATGAGTGGACTCTGAACATGAACTCTGTGGTCTGACCTATACATTTACATTAGAATACACGACACAGAGGAAGGTTAACCTCATTAAAAAATGCCCGCCGGAAGTCGGAAGTGTCGTCCTACGGGTGGCAAACTAAATATTGACACTACGCAATTACGTCCGAGTGAAATGTCTCGTCCGAATGTCTCTCGTGCTAGGAACAGCTACTGACTACCTAGTTTCCGAATGCCGCTCTTGTTCGGAACAGCTCTGACTAGGTAGTTTTCCGAATGTCCGCCGTGCCTGGAACAGCTCTGATGGGTACAGGGACAAGCACATGTCCGAAAACTCGCTTAGTGGAAACCAACCGCAGAGCTGACTGGTTTGTGCAGGAACGGCCCAGGGCGAGCGAAATGCCCAATATATTGAAGTGAGGAATTAAAACAGCCATGAGCAGGACGTGACGATTCCCTCGGTAAACCCAGCACCAGAGCGTTATGTGCCGGCTCTGCAATTATGGAAGCCACCCAGGATGGCGGAAAATGCTATGGACTGTCCCTGCCTTCACTTGAGGGATGACCGTGTAGTCTTCGACTGTTCCAACTTGACCAGCTGAGATGTGGACGGTACCACAAAAGTGAGAGTCTCCCAGGATTGCTAACCTGGTCAAAAATGCACGCTAAAGGTCGGATGTGTTGGCCTGAGGGTTTCGACCCGAGGGTGCCTAACCAGACACACCGCAATCACATCTGAAAAAATCACTCCGGATGAACGCAAAGAAGAAGAAGAATACACGACACACATTTTCTTCGCATACACGTCTCATATACGTTACACTTTTCTTTTAATAAATTAATCTTTATTAATTTTTAGAAGCAAGAGTAGTTGAGTATGTTGCGTTGGGGAAGTATGAGAGGGGGCATAGTACGACAGTGAGAGAGTGATAGGGAAAGGTGTCCACGGGCTGATGGAGTGTGTTGGACGGAAGCTGGCGGATTCTCCAGGATATTGATAGGGAAAAAATATTATAATGTGGGTGTTGACTCTCCTCACTCCAGGGACGACACTTTAAAGGAGGACACGACAGAACCACGGACTGAGATGGTGGCATGAAGGAATATCATCAGCAGAGTTGATTCAGAAAACCACGGACTGAGATGGTGGCATGGAGGAATATCATCAGCAGAGTTGATTCAGAGAACCACAGACTGAGATGGTGGCATGGAGGAATATCACCAGCAGAGTTGATTCAGAGAACCACAGACTGAGATGGTGGCATGGAGGAATATCACCAGCAGAGTTGATTCAGAGAACCACAGACTGAGATGGTGGCATGGAGGAATATCACCAGCAGAGTTGATTCAGAGAACCACGGACTGAGATGGTGGCATGGAGGAATATCACCAGCAGAGTTGATTCAGAGAACCACAGACTGAGATGATGGCATGGAGGAATATCACCAGCAGAGTTGATTCAGAGAACCACAGACTGAGATGGTGGCATGGAGGAATATCATCAGCAGAGTTGATTCAGAGAACCACGGACTGACATGGTGGCATGGAGGAATATCATCAGCAGAGTTGATTCAGAAAACCACGGACTGAGATGGTGGCATGAAGGAATATCACCAGCGTTGATTCAGAGAACCACAGACTGAGATGGTGGCATGGAGGAATATCACCAGCAGAGTTGATTCAGAGAACCACGGACTGACATGGTGGCATGGAGGAATATCACCAGCAGAGTTGATTCAGAGAACCACAGACTGACATGGTGGCATGGAGGAATATCACCAGCAGAGTTGATTCAGAAAACCACAGACTGAGATGGTGGCATGGAGGAATATCATCAGCAGAGTTGATTCAGAGAACCACAGACTGACATGGTGGCATGGAGGAATATCACCAGCAGAGTTGATTCAGAGAAGCACGGACTGAGATGGTGGTATGGAGGAATATCACCAGCAGAGTTGATTCAGAGAACCACGGACTGAGATGGTGGCATGGAGGAATATCACCAGCAGAGTTGATTCAGAGAACCACAGACTGACATGGTGGCATGGAGGAATATCACCAGCAGAGTTGATTCAGAGAAGCACGGACTGAGATGGTGGCATGGAGGAATATCACCAGCAGAGTTGATTCAGAGAAGCACGGACTGAGATGGTGGCATGGAGGAATATCACCAGCAGAGTTGATTCAGAGAAGCACGGACTGAGATGGTGGCATGGAGGAATATCACCAGCAGAGTTGATTCAGAGAACCACGGACTGAGATGGCGGCATGGAGGAATATCACCAGCAGAGTTGATTCAGAGAAGCACGGACTGAGATGGCGGCATGGAGGAATATCACCAGCAGAGTTGATTCAGAGAAGCACGGACTGAGATGGCGGCATGGAGGAATATCACCAGCAGAGTTGATTCAGAGAAGCACGGACTGAGATGGTGGCATGGAGGAATATCACCAGCAGAGTTGATTCAGAGAACCACGGACTGAGATGGTGGCATGGAGGAATATCACCAGCAGAGTTGATTCAGAGAAGCACGGACTGAGATGGTGGCATGGAGGAATATCACCAGCAGAGTTGATTCAGAGAAGCACGGACTGAGATGGTGGCATGGAGGAATATCACCAGCAGAGTTGATTCAGAGAAGCACGGACTGAGATGGTGGCATGGAGGAATATCACCAGCAGAGTTGATTCAGAGAACCACGGACAGAGATGGTGGCATGGAGGAATATCACCAGCAGAGTTGATTCAGAGAACCACAGACTGAGATTGTGGCATGGAGGAATATCACCAGCAGAGTTGATTCAGAGAACCACGGACTGAGATGGTGGCATGGAAGAATATCATCAGCAGAGTTGATTCAGAGAACCACGGACTGAGATGGTGGCATGCAGGAATATCACCAGCAGAGTTGATTCAGAGAACCACAGGCTGAGATGGTGGTATGGAGGAATATCACCAGCAGAGTTGATTCAGAGAACCACAGACTGAGATGGTGGCATGGAGGAATATCACCAGCAGAGTTGATTCAGAGAACCACAGACTGAGATGGTGGCATGGAGGAATATCACCAGCAGAATTGATTCAGAGAACCACAGACTGAGATGGTCGCATGGAGGAATATCACCAGCAGAGTTGATTCAGAGAACCACAGACTGAGATCTGTGGAAAGACATGAACGCCTATTTCAGCTGTCGAGACGTATGATGATAGTAATGATGACCAAGTCATTAAAGTATTTACCTCATTATCTGTCTCCTTCTTCTGTTCCAACAAGTTTGTCTGTAGTCACTAATTTTTGACTTGTATTCTTCATAAAAATCCCAAAACAGTCTTGACTGTCTACATTTAATTTTTCTAATATATTTGCTACCCCCGTTTGCTTCTTGCAGGACTGCCTCATTCGTTGTTCTGTCCGCCCAGGGTATTCTTTGCATTTTACTCAGAAATAAAATGCTTGTTGCGATCAGGTGTTTCTTATGCATGGCTGCTTATTGCAAAGATGATTTTATAACCAATGATTTAATTTGTTGAAGGAAGTCTTCTTTTCCAATTCTCTACACTGTAGTGGTAGAGGAGCTTGTATGACCTATAGTATATGAAAAGAAGCGGAGCTATGGCGAAATCACCCACGGCGGACGGTTCGGCGGGTAGAAATCATACAAAAGGAAGCCACAAAAGCCTGCATCCATTCAAGTAGACTGGACAGTTCAGAAAAAAATACACATGTATTGTTTGGCGCCCATAGAAGTATATGGAAGTAGAGAGAGAGAGAGAGAGAGAGAGAGAGAGAGAGAGAGAGAGAGAGAGAGAGAGAGAGAGAGAGAGAGAGAGGAGAGAGAGACAAAGAGAGAGAGAGAGAAAGAGAGAAGAGAGAGAGAAAGAGAGAGAGAGAAGAGAGAGAAAGAGAGAGAGAAGAGAGAGAGAGAAAGAGAGAGAGAGATAGAAGAGAGAGAGATAGAAGAGAGAGAGAGAGAGAAGAGAGAGAGAAAGAGAGAAGAGTGAGAGAAAGAAAGAGAAACATAGAGAGAGAAGGGAGAGAGAAAGAGAGAGAGAGAGAAGAGAGAGAGAGAGAGAAAGAGAGGGAGACAGAGAGAGAGAGACAGAGAGAGAGAAAGAGAGAAATCGGATGCACGAGGCTTCAAACTTGACGAAACAACGCAAGGTACAATTATGATTACGAAACGTGCTTAGGTTGATTAGTTGGTATGTAAACTAAACACAGACACCATTGATACAATTGTGCACGATTTCTTGCCTGGTATTTCACTGCATCTCGTCAGGCAAGAAATCTTGCCTGGTATGTCACTGCATCTCGTCAGGCAAGAAATCTTGCCTGGTATATGTCACTGCATCTCGTCAGGCAAGAAATCTTGCCTGGTATATTTCACTGCATCTCGTCAGGCAAGAAATCTTGCCTGGTATATTTCACTGCATCTCGTCAGGCAAGAAATCTTGCCTGGTATATTTCACTGCATCTCGTCAGGCAAGAAATCTCGCCTGGTATATTTCACTGCATCTCGTCAGGCAAGACATCTTGCCTGGTATATTTCACTGCATCTCGTCAGGCAAGACATCTTGCCTGGTATATTTCACTGCATCTCGTCAGGCAAGAAATCTCGCCTGGTATATTTCACTGCATCTCGTCAGGCAAGACATCTTGCCTGGTATATTTCACTGCATCTCGTCAGGCAAGAAATCTCGCCTGGTATATTTCACTGCATCTCGTCAGGCAAGACATCTTGCCTGGTATATTTCACTGCATCTCGTCAGGCAAGACATCTTGCCTGGTATATGTCACTGCATCTCGTCAGGCAAGACATCTTGCCTGGTATATTTCACTGCATCTCGTCAGGCAAGAAATCTTCCACTATTGTATTTATGTCGCCCGTGTTTAAATGCTCTGATGGAATACATTGTTTTGATTAGTGAAATATTAGGTAGGCAGAATAAACAGCACCATGCGCTGAGAAGATTGAGGTACGTTGGAACTAACCAACTGACAGACTGACTGACTGATAGAATGCCTGACTAACTTCCTCTTCTTCTTCGTCATCATCATGTTCGCCTCCTTTTCTCCCCTTCTTCTTCTCCTCCTGCTCATTCTTCTTCACCATCATTATCATCATCTACTTCTTTCTCCTCCCCCTCTCCTCTTATTCGTTTCACCTCTTCGGCTCCTTCTTCGTCGCCTCCGTCTCTTCAATCTTCATTTTCTCCCCTCTTCTGTCTTTCTTTTGCCACTCAGCGACAGAGTATGAAAAGATTGTGGCACGACCTCTATTTCACATCTCATACACAGTAAGTATGTGCTGTCAGTTGTTATCGTGCCCACGTCTTTTATTGTGGTGTTTTGCGGTTCCAAGAAATGTGGCCTTCTGTGGAGCACTGTCCGCTGGTAGCCAAATCGCATAGCCAAACCACGTAGCCGAATCACGTAGCAACCCCGAAGCCAAAACCATTTGCCTTTCTGCTTGCAATTATCTCTAATTCTGATATTAGGCCATATTTTTTTCTAATATAATCTTTTATTATCCTATCCCTTTTTGTCATATTAATAATTTTTAGAATACATTTCATCTTTATTATTACATTCTTCTCTGTTCCCATTCCACGCCTGACATATTTTTGTTATAAGTTGCATATCCCTTACAGGACGTTGCAGTCAACATCCCCATTTTTCAGCTGTTGTTGATGTTCTTGGCAAGATTACGCTCAGTAGTTTGCCCTGGCATATCAGTTTTATTAAAATGTATATTTCTGCCTGGGAAAACAATTGTGTCATATACGTCATGTTTAACGCCTGGTTGACGTCTGCATTCTTGCATCTTCTCTCGGCAGAGGCCGTTCAATATCTATAGCGAGATGACACCCCAAGAAACAGTGCATGCAATCTGCAACACCAAAATACATTTCCCTTCCAACGTTTCAGATGAAATGAATGACATTCTGAGACAGGTAAAGTTATTGTTAAATATTTTAACTTTTTGTTGTTGAATAAATTATGGATTTTCTAACCCCGACAGACATTATTTGCATACTAGATCAATATTTCTCTTTCATTCTGCATACAAGTGTACGACTAAAAAAACTCTGTTTATTTATTTTATCTGTTGTTGATTATTTTCTGCACGTCTTTCTGTCCCTGAGATAGAATGCCATGGTTTTGTATAGATCTAGAGATTGCTTTCCTCCCTTAGGGAAAGGGTAAGCAAAATGTGCAACAGCAGAATAACCGCAAACTGATCAAATGTTATCGTGACAAGGTTGATTCAAGCCAGAGGAAACAGCTGGTATATGTAAATTCTCAAAATAAATATTAAGACAAGAACGACGAAAACATCCAACAGACTTAAAATATTTCCTGATCCGATTACATGCACTTAAAAAGAAGATAAATGTATAGTTAATTATTACGCTGAACGTGTAAATCGGTTCAACATTGACAGACTGCATCATGTAATCATGGGGCATAATCGAAATAACACCACTGATCCGAGACCCTAGTGATAGTGGGGCTTCTGATGATCGAGTAGATCAGAATAACGAGTCTTGATGGCCAAAGCTTATTGACATATTGACATGACACATGGTGATAACTGTCGGGGGTAGGAGAGGTCGTTGTAGAAGTGGTTGACGGTAGACTCCAGGACTCAGCTTAAAAGCTAATAGAATATTCTAGTAGTGTTGACAGCAAGACTTTGGCCATTCAATTAGATTCCCCCAAGAGCACAATTTTACTTGTATGCGATGTAACTGGCGTGAGACTTTTATCTAGTCAATGGAACAGGAACTGGCAACGATGTTATATCTCCACAGAGTCGCATGCAGGCTGGTCACAGATACGTATTATAGAATTCACAATGAAGAGCATTGCCGTTAGAAAGGCGCATTCGGCGTATGGTGCTGGGCTCATATTTGTATACGTATATCAAGTGGACCTCGGTGGGTTATGTGGCTAGTATCACACGGGCCACCTTTACTTCCCACTACATTTTCTGGCATCCATGCTAGGCTGGGTCGACTTAGGTGACCAGGGCAAATTCTGGCATCCATGCTAGGCTGGATCGACTTAGGAGACCAGGCCAATTTCTGGCATCAATGCTAGTCTGTGTCGACATAGGAGACCAGTCCAATTTCTGGCATCAATGCTAGGCTGGGTCGACTTAGGAGACCAGACCAATTTTTGTTTTTTAAATCCGCCTCTATGCGGATCGAATCCATGACTACCAGGCAGACAGGCGAGGGTCTAGTTCTACCCCATCTCGACTCCCTCTGCCGTCATACAACGATCCAGTGTCTACCGTTAATCTTGCTCTCAGCCGGGGCTGAGTGGTCTCGAGGTATGGTGTCCACCTCGAGTGCTGGAGGTCCCGGGATCAAGTCCCGGTTAGGGCCGGGATTTTTTCACGTGGACTTTTTGTAACGAAATTTTCCCTGGTCTCTGGGTAGTGAGATCGGACGCCCGTGTGTTTTGTCGCGCACGTAAAAAATCTCTTGGCATTTGGAAATCGAAAAAGAGTAGCCTAACGGCGCTGCCCGGGCAAACTTTCGAGTTAAAGATCTACCCAAAGTATTTCAGGATCCTTGTCGGTGCTACGGAGATCGTGCACTGGGCTGTGATTCTCCGGACTCAGGCTTGAGTTAGGAATGGAACGGAGCAATTATGAGTTACACCCGTGTGCCGTGATGTTGATCCGTCGACTACACTAAACTAAACTAAACTTGCTCTCAGTCACTTAATGATATCCAATATCAAATGTTTATCCAAATTTGTTGTCCCAATGCATTCAAAATAGAGCCATTTTGTACACATTTTTATTGATTATCATCATTATGATTATATTTTACGAAATGTTTTCTATTAAAACTTTAACAAATGACAAGGAAATCAAGATCAAACCTGACTGTGCAGTACAATTATATCTCTGCACATACAGTGTTGAATTTCCTCTGAAACCCTTTCAGTCTTATAGTCTTACCCGTTAGTGTACGGCGTGTCATAATAATCGTCATCTACATCTATAAGTGCGTTCTCTATGAGAACACTCTTTGATAAAACTCGTTGATTAGACTATTATTTAAACTATTTACATGTTCGAGTGCCGCTCAACAAATATGCTGATGAATAGGATCAGTATGGGCGTGAAAGCTGGACACATACCTCAGGTTCGCAGTCACATTTTATGCAACAAAAGTATGCAAGGGCATGTTATAATATGCAACGATATATCCGTGGATATCTGTTAAGACAGAAAGCGAACATAAGATTTTGCCCTGAATACTGTTATATCGGTTCTGTTAACTCACAGCAACATAAAATATACAGTGCAGTGGGTTAGTGCTAAACTAACATTGGAAAGAACAAAGAACCTAACCAAACAGTTTTTCATGTAAGGACACATGTTTGAAAACAAAATAATGTTATCATATTGTAGTAGACTTCTGAAAGACATGGAAGGTGGTCACAAGAATATTCTGCAACTGTAAGAAGGCTTTATACCCCACATGGAATATATATGTAACTGTGGGAGTGTATGAATGGCTGGTTTACCATGCACGTTGATCTTTCAGAGAGGCTTAGGCAGATCTATAAACTCTTCTTCATTTGCGAAAGAGAGAATTTGATAGACATTTAGGTTGGAAAAACAGACAGACAGACAGACAGACAGACAGACAGACAGACAGACAGACAGGCAGGCAGGCAGGCAGGCAGGCAGGCAGACAGACAGGCATTCAGGCAGGCAGGCAGGCAGGCAGGCAGGCAGGCAATAGATAAATGGATTGGTAGGTAGGTAGTTAGCTAGCTAGCTAACTATATAGATAGATGGTAATAAAAACAGACAGACGTATGCGATTATGTAGGTCGATCAATGGATATATGGATGGGTGGATCAATGAATATATGGATGGGTGGATCAATGAATATATGGATGGGTGGATCAATGAATATATGGATGGGTGGATCAATGAATATATGGATGGGTGGATCAATGAATATATGGATGGGTGGATCAATGAATATATGGATGGGTGGATCAATGAATATATGGATGGGTGGATCAATGAATATATGGATGGGTGGATCAATGAATATATGGATGGGTGGATCAATGAATATATGGATGGGTGGATCAATGAATATATGGATGGGTGGATCAATGAATATATGGATGGGTGGATCAATGAATATATGGATGGGTGGATCAATGAATATACGGATGGGTGGATCAATGAATATATGGATGGGTGGATCAATGAATATATGGATGGGTGGATCAATGAATATATGGATGGGTCGATCAATGAATATATGGATGGGTGGATCAATGAATATATGGATGGGTCGATCAATGAATATATGGATGGGTGGATCAATGAATATATGGATGGGTGGATCAATGAATATATGGATGGGTGGATCAATGAATATATGGATGGGTGGATCAATGAATATATGGATGGGTGGATCAATGAATATATGGATGGGTCGATCAATGAATATATGGATGGGTGGATCAATGAATATATGGATGGGTGGATCAATGAATATATGGATGGGTGGATCAATGAATATATGGATGGGTGGATCAATGAATATATGGATGGGTGGATCAATGAATATATGGATGGGTCGATCAATGAATATATGGATGGGTGGATCAATGAATATATGGATGGGTCGATCAATGAATATATGGATGGGTGGATCAATGAATATATGGATGGGTGGATCAATGAATATATGGATGGGTGGATCAATGAATATATGGATGGGTGGATCAATGGATGGATAGACTTTACTTCCCCAGACATTTAGTGTTACATAGTTCAGGTTGGGTCGACCAGGCGGTCTAGACCAATGTTTTCTTCTTCTTTTGTTCGCTTGAAAATGTCTATAACTGCAATGTTGTCTCTTGTGTGAGTTTAACTGTCTTCTTTAGTTCACACAGCGGTCCATAGAGTTTATCTTCCACTGTCGTCTCTCTAGGCCAGAAGGTTTGCCTGTATATGTTATATTTTGGGCAGTCTTGGAGTATGTGCTCAGCTGTCTGCGACGCCAATCCACATGTACACATGGCTGTTTCACCAATCTTGAATTTTGTATACATGTGGTTGCGTAATCTATTGTGTCCTGTTCTGAGGCGCAGTATAATGACTTGTTCTGGTCTGTCCATAATGTGGTAATCATCTTGAGCAGGTTTTGGTGGCTTTCTGACTGATTTGATCATTCTTTTCTTTTGGTGGTATCAGTCTGTTCTTATTTTGCTCCTTCCTTAGCCAATCGATCGGCTCTGTCATTTCCGGGTATTCCACAGTGGGGCGGTATCCACTGTAAGGTGACTTTATGCTGACTGCTAAGTTCAGAAAGTAGTGTCCTTAGTACTGGCAATTTCCCAGACAGAAGCGCCTCGAGTACTGATTTTGCATCTGTCAATAGCACCACAGGTTGTGTACCGTGGCTGGTATTTAGTAATTTCTCCCTAGTATTATTTAGGTATTCTATATACACTTCCGCCCCTCCATTTCGAACAGCATTTTGTGCTGACCCCTCTGTGTAGACTCGGATCCAGAGGTCCTGTGGGTTTTCTTCATTAAGGAAGCTGAGAGTGGCTGTTCTGCCCTGCACACTCTTCTGCACTGTACACTGCAGTGTTCTTCCTTGTCGAATATTCCTCTCACTTCTGTTTCCTTTTGTCCATCAGCATTAAGATTTCTTCTTTCATCCATTTTTTCTTAGCTCTTTGGCTTCTCTCCGGTAATATTTCTTTGCTAGTTTGATGAATGCAGAGCACAATAGCGCAGTGAAATAAGGTGTTTTAATAGGGTGAAGAATTGGTGCTCTTAACAGGAGAGATTGCCCATGAAAATTCCAGAACTAAACGTCTGGAATGAATATTCACTCCACAAACGTGGCATAATGGAAATAATAGGAGCCGACTGACTTCTACAGAAAGATACTGACAAAGGGGAATCAAGACACAGAAGAAGAAAGCAACGACATGCATGAAGTTCCAACATGTCTAACTCAAATGGCCCACGGATGAAATCCAGAAGAATAGTGCAGCTGACGATACCAGTCCTGTTTTGGTTGACTATTCTTCTGTGGCCACACCTGCCTCCACCATTTTTGACTTAA
The DNA here is from genome assembly GCA_014155875.1 of Cepaea nemoralis. Classification (NCBI taxonomy): domain Eukaryota; kingdom Metazoa; phylum Mollusca; class Gastropoda; order Stylommatophora; family Helicidae; genus Cepaea; species Cepaea nemoralis. The sequence goes on from JACEFZ010014250.1 coordinate 280,135, forward strand.
TGTAATGACTTGCAGTAAGGTTGCAGGTTCACAGATATCACTTGATTCGTTCAATCGTCCTGCCTTCTGAGGACATATCACTATGTCAGCCTGTCCCTTTCAATTCTCTTCCGCTTTCTATAGTAACCCCACTCGCAAACCTATCAGCTTGTTCATTTCCTCTTACACTCGCATGACCTGGCGCAAAAATACAGTTTTTCCAGCCTTGAGCTCCTCAAAGACCCCGCCTACTGTTTTCGAGCCCAGCCCATCTCGATCTTCCTGAGCGTACTCATTAATTCACCAAAAAAAAAAAAGCATACCTGGCTGAAAGTCTGTCTCTCCAGCCAGGCTATTGCTTTAGATAAAATTGAACCATACGACAGTCATATACAGTTTCGCAGAGTGTTAACAGTGTGGGCAGAGATGTGTGGTGCACTCTTATGCAAGATCACAACACCCTAGGATAGCAGTCCCCTGCGCTTAATCCGAAGTTTAGGTTTCAGCTTTACCGTGAGCATCTCACCATAACAATCATTGTTGATTATTGAACCTTTCTCCTGATAGTGTTCCTCCAATACTGGCTCTTGAGAATCCAAGACAACTTTGTTGAGAAGTGATACAGCGTTCTTCCCATAGTCCTGAACTTGCTCCATCGGACTTTCAGCTGTTTGGTCTGACAGCGATGCATTAGTGGTTCGCAGCTCAGTTTAAAACATTTTTTTTAAAAAAGGGGAATGCGAAAGCGTGTTGACAGACAAAGTGTGTTGATTATGAAGAAAAATTATGTATTTGTCTTTTTCTAAACATTGATCAAAATAAATGCTACAGCGAGAGTGCTGGTGATCTTTGTTTCACACGCACGCATGCACGCACGCATCCCCCACTCCCCCCCCCCAACCACCTCCTTCCCCCTAAGTGGGTCTGATTTCAAATCTTCCCATCAGTGGGAATTTTTTGTCACCACAAGACACATAGTTTTGGGTCGACTCAGCCTCACAATGTGAATGGGTGAGTATATGTGTTCACTTGCGTGTGTGCGCACGTTTTTATTTCTTGTTTACCAACCTGTCTGTCACATTCCAAGTTGCCTTGTCTCTGTGTGTTGTTATTTCGCATTGTGCCGACATAAATAACTGATGCTGCCCACTCTCTTCCAGCTCCTACTCTTGGACCCACAGCAGCGCCTGCAGACTCTCCAGGCCGTCCAGTCCCATCCAGCCATGGCCAACCTCGACCTAGAATGTGTCAAGGCCAAGGCTATTAAGCCCCTTTTTGTGCCTTCTGTGAGTGTTATTATTGATCAGTTTTTGGTGCACAAGAGAAGTGTGTGTGTGTGCGCGCGCGCGCGTGATGTGTATGTGTGTTTGTGCGCGTGTGATGTGTGTGTGTGGAAGGAAGGGGGAAAAGGGAGGGGGAGGGGGGGGGGGGTATTCGTTTATTTCAGTATCTCTTGCAGTTTGTGCTGGAGTGGCAAAAATGCTTCTAACACCCAGGAAATAATAACTTGGAAGTTCTCGCCATTAAAAGCAATTTTACATGCTGCAACCTTTTTACGCCACACGCTGTTGTTTTGCTGAATTCATAGAGATAAAATGGTGTATTATATAACATTATAATACTGTAATCATATTTATTTATTTAAAAACAGGGTAGAGGTTGATAGTCCCATGGCAAATACTGCCATGAAGATGAAGTGTTAAACCTGCACGTATTTTATATAGAAACAAACAGAAGAGGGGTGACCAATTCCCTTCCTTGCTTTCTTAACCTTCTACTCGGTTACTGTTGTTCGAGTAAATACAGTTAGTTGCTTTTCCTTATCAGGACGTTGCAATCAAATAGGGCATTTTTGGACAGTCTGTGATTTACTAGGCAATTCTTTACGTTCAGTAGGATGTCATTGCTTTCTGAGCGTCCGACGTTCATGCTAATTCTAGCAGAGTCTACGTAATAAGCCTTATTCTGTTTTATGTTTATGAAACTGACAGCCCTTTGAGATTCGCATTTAACCAATGTATGGTTGTTTGTCTCTACATGGCAGTGTGTGGTCGTTTGTCTCTACAGGCCAGTGTGTTGTAGTTTATTTCTCCAGGGTAGTGTTTGGTAGTTTGTCTCCACAGGCCAGGGTGTGGTAGTTTGTCTATACAAGCCTATGTTCAGTCTGTAACTGACGTATAAGACTGTCTAAGAAGATCTGTTATTTTGGTTCTTCCCCCCCCCCTTCCTCTTCTTTGGAGGGAAGTACGTCACACCAGATTAGTTACACGCCTCTAAGGTCAGTGTGTCCGTTACCGGCATGCATTTATGTAAGGTTTGCTGCCTATACATGTTCCATCCACAGTAACGTGCGCCCTCTATCAAAGCAATTGTTTCCAAAGCGGTGGCCTATGGCCTGCTCTTTACGATTTCCAACTGTTGTGGAATTTTTATTCCTTGCACAAGAGACCTCTTCTGTTTTCCCTTATCCAGGAAGGTTATGTATCCGATTTCACTGCACAGAAGAATGTGTGATATCATTAGATACCAGAGCTTCTTAGGAATATTTCCAGCCTTATGCTGAGATGGAAGCCGGTACCTTCTGAATCTGAGACGGACACGGCAACCTCTCAGCCACGGAACTTCTCAGAAACGGCTAGTTGTTATACCTGCCGAAATGCGTATAGAGGAGGCGGAACCGAATTCAGTGTGAAAATGACTGGGTCACCCATTTAGCACGACCAAGATAGTAAGTAATACGCCAGTGTGTTATCGGGGCCCATAAGGGAAATAATAAATAGTAACACTGTGGGTACCTTGCGTGTCGAAAGATGCGGGTAAGGAGGGTTGGCGTGAGACTGGCTACCTCATCCTGAAGTATATATTTTTATGGGTGGGGGTGGGGGATATATTTATGTTTTGGAAGGTGTTGAAGCACTGTTTCTGCTCTTGTGATTTAAATAAAATGACATTTTATGATTTAAAAAAGTATAATAACGGCGGGGTTGTGGGTTCAGTCCACACACCGGTCAGCCAGTTGGACTTAAACGTTGACTTTTCGTTCTTAAAGCAATAGCAAACTACTGAACATAAGAACATGCAACAGTTTAAAGAAAACGAAAGTTAAATTCTATATCCGTTTCAGTCTGGTGAATGTAAATCAATTAAGAATGTTTATCAAATCTATTTGTAGTTCACAGAACTATACCTTAATGCAGTTGTACATTTTCAGCCACCAATATATTCAGTCCATGTACTGTGTTTCTTTCATTTAGAAAGACCATCTTAACTGTGATCCAACGTACGAACTGGAGGAAATGATCATAGAGACAAAACCACTACATAAGAAGAAAAAGAGATTAGCTAAACAGTCATCTAAGAAAGACAGTATAACATCAGAGGTAATGTACAAACATTTTTTTAATGAGAGTGGGTATTCTGAAATTAGACAACAGTCACGTGTCGAGCTGGTTTGTCTGGTCGGTCATGTCTTGGTTCTCTATCTCACACGATCACCAGAGTCTTGCATAGGGCATATGTTCTGGCCTCGATAGTCTCAAGATGACATAAAAGGGTCGGTCACTGAACAGTCACCTAAAACAATATTCCTCTTCTTCTGCGATCATCTTTGATCCTCTCTAGTTGTGCACCTTTGAGGTCAGTGTCCGACTTCGGCGTACATTTGTGTAAGATTTGTGTGGTAAGTGTGTGGCACTTACTTCATGACTTCCCAAATAGGAAACAGAGAATGTCGACGGAAGTCAGTTTATATAGCCGACAGTATGAGGATGCGCGGCTATGTAGCGGGAGGGAATAATCCCGTGAACGCGTGAAGCTTTGCATGCATAAAAATGAGGAGGAGGGCAGAAAGGTGCGGGGAAGTGGAGAAAGTTAAGATGTGTAGATAGGCCTATTATGAACCTAAGGTGGTGTATCCTGGTGGGTGTATCCACAGCGTGTGCGTTTGCATCAGAAGTAAGTAGTAAAGGATGCGACTTACACATGTATAATTTTTGGCGGCTGACGGCTGATGGCTGGTAATGGTTTTTTGGGGGACTGAGGGGAACATTTTTGGTGGGAACCGGGTGAACTTTTTTTTTGGGCGGCGTGTGGGAACGGGTCTATTTTTTTTTTCGCCTGCCTGGTCTGAACGAAAATCTGTGAAAGTAATTAAGGTAAAAGTATTTTTAGTTGGTTCTGTAAAAGTACTGGAAAGAGAGGGTGTGAAGGGGAAAGTTATTTTGGTTACGTAGGGTATATTAGTATGCGTGGTGTAGTGATGTATAAACTGCCAAGGGTGTAATGGGTCGTGGTTTCTACTCATGGGTTGGATATATGGTGGTGGCGTAGACATCTCATAATGTATCTGTTCACTAGGCATGGTGAGTAATGTATAAACTGTCACGGGTGTGATGGGTCGTGGTTTCTACTCATGGGTTGGATATATGGTGGTAGCGTAGACATCTCATAATGTATCTGTTCACTAGGCGTGGTGAGTAATGTATAAACTGTCAAGGGTGTGATGGGTCGTGGTTATACTCGACGAAGTAAGAGATGGTTACTATCATCTGAACAGTGTGATAGTAGTGAAAGTAAAGGGTGGTATATTCACCGATTACAAAGGAAATCTTATAAAGTTATAATGGGTTTGATGGTAAGGGGTATTAGTGATCAAGTAGGAGTGATATAGGGGTGGTCATAAATGTAATAAGAGGTGTTCGCAGTTACACACTGGTCAACCAGTGGTCAAGCAATGGTCAAATAGTCAAGTAAGGAAATTTTAGGGAAAAGTGATTGTAATGATATGGTGGTGATTAAAGAGTGGTAAATTAGTGGTCAAGCAGTGGTCAAGCAATGGTCAAGTGGTCAAGTGAAGAAATTTTAGGGGAAAAGTGATTGTAACGATATGGTGATGCTTAAAGGGTGGTAAATTAGTGGTCAACCAGTGGTCAAGCAGTGGTCAAGTAAGGAAAATTATAGGGAAATTTTAGGGGAAAAGTGATTGTAACGATATGGTGATGCTTAAAGGGTGGTAAATTAGTGGTCAAGTAGTGGTCAAGTGGTGGTCAATTAGTGGTCAAGTGGTCGAGTGACCACTTAAATTGTAGAGGACGATGTGCGTAAGCTTATGGTAGTGGTTAAAGTGATCGATGACGTGGTCAAGCAGTGGTCAAGCAGTGGTCAAGTAGTCAAGTAAGGAAATTGTAGGGGAAAGTACGTATAGTGCAATGGTGGTGGGTAAAGTGAGGAGGAATCACTAGTAGTGATAATAGTACTACCAATATTACCGACAAGAATATTAGCTGGTGCGTTGTTAGAGATACAAGTCTCTTTTTTGTGGGGTGTGTAAAAATCATACAAAGAGGGTCATACAACCATAAAGACACCCAAGTACACACCTATAATCAAATACACAAACACACATACAAGCACAAAGTCAACCACACACAGTCATAAAACAACCACTCAAGTACAGACCCATAATCAATTACACAAATACAGACCTACTACAAACTCAAAGACACACACCCAAACCATTACTACTGTCACAACAACAGCTATACACAAGTACACACCCATAATCAAATACACAAACACACATACAAGCACAAAGTCAACCACACACACCTATAATCAAATACACAAACACACATACAAGCACAAAGTCAACCACACACAGTCATAAAACAACTACTCAAGTACAGACACATGAAAACCATACCGTACGATTCCCTGAGACCATCAACACGCACGTTTCAGGGCTACGTTCAAGAAATCGTAATGAGAAAAACACGCGGTGGTACCACTAACCCTTTGTTATGAATGGGGTGAGCATCGTGGTATTATTGGTTGTTTCAAGTGGCTGGTTTTTTTTTCTTCTTCTTTTTCGAGAGACAGCAACAGTGACATATATATAAAGAGAGAGAGAGAAGAAAAACTATACAATGGAACAAAAACATAATAAAATAGAGAAACAAATAATAACATTTTCAAATGGCTTTTATTGGTATACAACATTTAAAAATGGCTTCGTTTACGATCCAAAGGGAGCAGAGGGACTTGATTATTGTAGAAAGATGTCTGGTCTTTCAGAGGCTTGTCTTGACTGTCGGTAGATTGATATAGATGGAGTGTCGTTGTTCCTGTGTCTTGAGAAACTGTCACCGCTTTCAAACTGTTGTCTAGTTGTCTGGGCATATCAACAGGTCTTGACATGAATAACCACTTGGGTGTAGACATCTTGATCGTTGTAGAAACAAAAAGACGAGTGGTCGTCTCAGTTTGTAACGGCGAATTTATCTAGTTTTAAACAGTTCTGGGCTTGTCTTTTTTAACCACGGAGTAACCAATCGAAACACGAGACGGTCGTTCACGTGTTGTCTGTGTCCAAATGGTTGCAGGATACGTGACAGACTCGAGCCATGACATTTCATCAATAAGAAATACAACGCATACAGACCACAAGTACTGTTATTAATGTCTTGTAACATACGGGTATTGTACACGGGTGATCTGTCCGAGTTTCGTTGTATAAAATGGATAATGTCGGCGTGTAATGGTGGCAAGCCAAACGAATCGAAATATTCAAACTGACCTAGACCATTAAAATATAGGTCGATCCAATGTGAACCAGAGTAAGCACTGGTGTCAGTATTAACGATCAAAGCAGCTGGCTGTGTTCTATCAATGTGTCTAGGTAAATTATCTCTAACGCATACGTTGACTAGTGGAAGGCGACGAACAAACAGATCAGACATGAGTAATTGTCTTAGTTGTTGGGTATCCATTATGCTATGTAATCTGTTAGCACTTGTCTCGTCTTGGAAACTTCTAGGACCGAATCGAGTTCGGCGTATACGATGACTTGTAGAGGTACAGTCGTTATAACGTCAAACTTTAGTTCTACTGACAATGGGCCAGATTTCGCCATTTCAAACTGTTCTCCATCTAATATACTGGGAGTCAGATCAAAACTATAGAGACAATTCCCTTGACTATAACTTTCATAATTTATACCATTCCCGACATCCTTACCGGTCAGACCAAGGGCCAAGTTGGTACTATGGAAAGCTCGCATGTACTGACCTGTAGTATAATTCATGGTTAAGGGTTTGCCTGTAACACTACGCACATCTACCATCAGACTAAAATAGTTTAACTGATAATGATTGAATATGAAGGGGTTGGTATTCAGCTCACCATTGAAACAGGAAGCATTCACTAAACCGATCACCACCCGGGTTGGTGTCTGGCTGAGGAAAAGGTTATCTTGTGTGTGGGAAAACATACCTTTAGGGATAGAAAAGGTCTTTACCACCACCCTTTTAAAAGGATACTTGGCATTGGATCTCAATAAGGCTTTTTCATGGGCCAGAGAGATAGCTGGATTTAACTTAGCTTTCCTCACCAAGAGGGCGGCGTAAGTAATGACACTTTTGTACCCACCATTTACATCCGTGGCAATCAAATTAAAGACGGATTTTGATGGGGTTAGTTTGATTTTAATATCGACACCATTCAACATGTACCGGTCCTGATTGAAAATGTCGGAATGTAGGCGCCCCATCATATCCAGAGGCACACTATAGCTGGCTAAAGATCTTCTTTTGGCTAGACCTGTATTGTGATCACCGTTTGTGTCTGCCATGTGCAAAGGAGTATCTTGATAGTATAGAGCTGACGTCAGATGACTCTTTTTGGCCTCTTCACCATAATTCAGAAGAGCTTCCAAGTAGGCCCGGTACGAATACAAATTTTCACTCGGTGAAATAAGAGTGTCGTTCAGGGACACGTCTACTTGAGAAAACAAACTATGCAAATAATAATTTATAGGACCGACTTCGGCTGTGTTTGGTAGGTCGTCGCCATTGGGCAGTGTAACTTTGGCTCTCACGTGCAGAAAAGTATTAAACAAATCAATGTAATCTTCACCGACACCAGAAATGGTGAATTCGATGGGTGCCCCATAAGCTAAAGTGGCCAATGGATGAATCTCCACAAACTGTCCCTCTTCCACGGCTGTCTGGGTGGGAGGCACACTAAACAGATCCAGACCAGAATGCAGACACTCACACGACTTGGGATGAATTAACGCCATTATGAGAAAATATCCGAATGTCCCGCTTGGTGGTGATGTGTCTTATGACTCGACGACTTTCTGACTGTTGGTTTTATTCTTTTACTGGGCTGACCTGGCGGGGCGGCTCGTTTTCGTTTCCTAACCCCACTACCTGATTGGCTGATGTGTTGAGCTGCGCCTTGAAGTAAGCGTTGACCAGCATCTCTAGCGTGTTCTTTGAAGGACTCACCAACATTTCTATCAGCTAAGGCATCTTGTACCACTTGCAAACCCGTCCCCAGTCCTTCTCTCAATAGGGCTTTGCCACCAGTCTTCAACCAAGGAAGAATTGTGCGACCAAGACCACTAAAGAAACTACCAATTCCATGACCTCGCTGACTTCGACCCCCCACAAAAACAGTGAGACCACTTCCAGCTTGATTGCAAAAATAGTCCTCATACAGTTTGGGGTTGCGTTGGATTGGTACGTGCCTAACCATGGTTAGCCCAGATCAAACCGTTTGGTTGTTCGAAAATGTAACGTCACTACTGAAGTTCCACCTGTAAATGGGATAGGTTTCCCCTGCTCGTCGGTTATAAGAAGTTCAATCGTGTCAAATGAAAATCGACTGAGGGGTACGTAATGTGGCTTGTCATACATCCTAAATACCGAGGTGGTAGATCTGTCTAGAACAGGTAGTGTCCTCAGTAATGGTACCATCACATCACCAACCACCCGCGAGGTGACAATATCGGAATAGACGAAGACATTTTTTGTGCCCTGGTCTAAATCCACTTCACCCACACCAGACAGACTGGGTTCAGTCTCAGTGACATGTGTCGAGGGAAACTGTAATATTTCTGCCAACTTGTCACTAAGTCTAACTTCAGCCCCCTGTTCATATAACTGGAAACGAACCTTATTCGAAATATCGTTATAAGAGAACATCATTCGGTTATGTTCTTGTAAGGCATCATCGAGACGCAGCCATTGCAGTTCATTGATAAATCTCTCAGCTTCGAAAAGCAATCTATTCAATTCACCAATGAATTTTTCTGTTGATTTGTACAGACCAGGCGTCAGCGTAATCGTCATCGGTGGTTCATCTAGGTCTGGAGGTGGAAAGTACTTTATCCACACCTCATCTTTCAAAATATTAGAATAGGTGTTGGGAAACTGAATATCGACCAAACCAACTTCGTACTGGGAGGTGAGCCCAATAGTTTGTGGTAGTTTGACAAAGAAATGTCCGGCGTTATTTTGGGTGTATATTTGTATATATACTCGTCAGCGTCACGTAGAAACTCATATTAGTCTATTCGAGGTCTGAGTGCTTCCTGATTCGAAAATGTAAAGTTAGTACTGAAGTCCCATCGTTGAATGGGAGTGTTTTACCCGTATCGTCAGTTAAAAGTATTTCCACCGTGTCGAAGGAGAATTGACTTAATGGTACATAATGTGGCTTATCATAAAGACGAAACACTGAAGGTGACAATCGGTCCAATATAGGAACAGTCCTTAGTAAAGGAACCATGACGTCTCCAACTGGTCTCGCTGCTACGAGATCGGAATAGACGTAGATATTTTTAACTTCGTTATCCATCTCTAATTCTGTATTACCGTATAATAAGACATTATCGTCTGATAGAGTCGAGCTTGGAAAACCCAATATATTCTTCAATCTGTCACTAATTTTTGCCTGGGCGCCTTTTTCAAATATTTTCAACCCGACTTTTTTCCAAGGTGTACCTAGCATGAATTTGATGTTTACTTTCTCGTCTAGTTGGGTTTCTACACACAACTTATTCAATTTCTCGATGAAAGTTTCAGGGCTGCTGAACGGACCGGTGGACATACAAGGGTTATAGGTTCCATACCACTACCTTTTGGTGGAAAGTATTGGAACCAAATTTCACCAGGCAAACCATTAAAATACGAATTGGGGAACTGAATCTCGACCAGGCCTACTTCGTATTGGGTCGTTACATCAATGGTCTGCGGCAACTTGACAAAAAAGTGACCGGGTTGGTTGTTGGGAAATACCTTTGGTCCAGAATTACTCGGTAAAGTTACGTAGAAACTTATCGTTTTTCTAATTTAGGATTAGGTAGCATATAGCCCAAACAACTACTCATTAGAGCTACCCACAACTTGCCGTCTGGTGCGTCTGCGCTGCCTTGAGTCAGATTGAACAAAGACACGGCAATTACGGCATATATAACCACCATTTGACACAGAAATACAATCTCTGGCCTCGGTACACGTTGTCCAAAGAATGGCCAGATCGATGTTCTTTCCCCCTCTGTCGGTTGTGGGCGCACCCCCATAGTTTCCACCCTGTCTTCACTCACACCACTAGTCTCCATAACTAGCTAGTTGCGTGTCAGCTATCCAACTATTGAATGAATTGGGATAACCAAACCACTTCACTAAATACTCTTTCCCACCACCTCTCCTGGGTCTTTCTTGTAAGATTGTTTCGATCCGATACACTTGCTTGTCTCCAACTAGTTGTATTTCTTCTCTGTAGAACGAGCCCTGTAGTTCCTCTCCCGAATCGTCTTTTACCACATAGGTCACTGGACGGACTGGTCTGGTTTATGCGACTGACGGTAAACAATTCTTCTGTCCACGAGGGCATATACCCTTTTTTAAAAAGTTGTTTGGGTTGAGCCAGTCTGACTCGATCCCCAGGTGTAAAATGCACTTTTTTCGATACGTATTTCGGCTTATACAAGTTATTCCACACCTCTTCTTGATTACTATAGTTGACTTGCACAGGGGCCATGCGAATACTTCTGTGATACGAACCATTGTAGTTCTGGATCAATTTATCTATCACGTCGACGTAGCGCAGTGTATTGGTCTTGGTGAAATAACGCCACATTTTTTCTTTCAGGGTTAGATTGAATCTTTCCACTATCGCTGCCTTCACATCTTCATTCTTGGTGGTAAAGAAGTGCACACCTCGATCTTTCAGAAATTTTAAGAAGGTCCGATTAACGAATTCCGAACCTTTATCGCTCTGAAAATTTATCGGTTGGCTATCACCAAAGATTTTACTCATAACCACCACCAGAGCTTTCCCTGTTTTCTTCTGGATCAGGATAGCCCAAGCATATTTACTAAACACATCAATACAAGTCACTAGGTACGACATCCCATCGTTGTATCTTTGTAATAGTCTCATATCTATCAAGTCGGCTTTAAATTGGTGATTTATACCACCTGTTATGTTCTGACGTCTCTGGAAGCGGCGACGGATCGGTTTATGTAACGTGTAGGTATCCTGATGACGTAACCATTTATCTATTTTCTTCAGGTTAGTATTTCTTTTTAAGGCAGCGGCTCCACCATAGGCCCCCGGCTTCTTAGGGTCATAGTAATATTTTCTTAATTGGGCGTTCATTTTTGCCACTTGGGGGTAGGTATCCTAGTCTTCTTCTTGCTTCGCCTGAGTTTGTAAGGTGGTGTGGTCTCGACAATTTTGGGCTCGACTACTTGAGCCGGTTGAATAGGTGTTGGTTGAAGAGGTGTTGGTTGAAGAGGTGTCTCGGCTACTGCTGTCGGTACACTGGTGACTTCAGGTTTTTGTTCCTTGATATCTACTAGTCCCAGAGGCTTGTGTCTGTACTGTTCGAGTCGATTCAGATACCTCTGTAGTGTTTGCTGATAGGCTCTGGCCTTGTCACGAGGTGGTAGATCTTCTGTTTCCAGGACTTGTTACATCTGACGATCCAAATCCTGTAGACTATCATTTAGTGTGTCGGGTGGTACATAGGGTTTTTCTAGCAACCGGGGATCGATCAAGATCATCTTCTTGGCCATTACAAACCCACCACGCTTTTCAACACATTTAGTATGGGGCCTAGTAAGGCGCCTATGAAACCACCTTGTTGTAGAATCTCTTTCCTTTTCTTGAGCGATAATTTCTTATGAGTGAGTGCTCTCAGACTGTCTTTGTGTCGTTGCAGACGCTTCTTCTGAGCTGGTGTCAGGGGAACATTACCTTTTAAAACGTTGTGACAGCATTCACAAATTGATTGGACGAGATCCGGGGAAGCTGATTTCATTACTGCCTTCGCAGTGGCTGGGTTGGTCTGACCCAAGAACCGTAACATACCCTCATTACGTTTAAGTCGGTTAGACATGTTATTTGGGGACGTAGACGACTTGATGCTGGTCGGGAAATATATGACTTCGTAAGCGGAGCTGATCCGGTGTTTCCTGTCGCAGGTCAAATAACAAAAACCCGTGTGGAGCCGATGTCGCGTCTTTAAAACTCTCTTGGACATATGACACACGGCCTGGATACATCTGTTTGGCCAGATTGGTAATCTGAGACCCGTCTCGAGGATTCTTAAACACCACTAGGTAGTGCGAATTCAGACTGATAGTTCTTTGTTCTTTATTCTTACCAAATAGGTTCTGTACTATATACATAACACTGAGGTTGCGATGATGACTGCCTTTAGTAAATAATTTAGTCACTCTGTCATCTGTCTCAGACATTAGATCATCTATGACTACTAACCGACGTCTATCCCCTGTCCATTTTTCCATATCCGGCAGACCTTCATTAAATTGAACACCCTTCATACTTTCATAGATGGGTTGCCATTCCCCATAACACCATATAATTTCCTCTGGAAGGGGGTCTACCATGGCTGGTAGATGGGCCAAGAACTGTTGGACAAAGACGGTTTCACCACTCCCTGTTGGGCCCGCAATCAAGGCCGTAAAAGGATGTTTCCACCTAGGATCCATGAGTATTAATAACCACCTATCTAGTCGCATTGGTGTTTATAAACGTATCGGGTGATATTATTAGACCATTTGACCACCAACTGCACGCCAGTGGGTCTCTGGTAGCTATTGGTATAATAATGATGGAACCAATGGTCGAGTTGACACAAGTTCACACTGAGGTGGTGAGTATGGCGTTGACTATTATTAGTTCCTACAAGCCCACAAAGACCAATAACTCGAGGTTGTGTCGCTTAGTACGTCAGATAGCCAACCAACATGATGTGTTATTTACGAGACTAGAAGTCTGTATCAAGCCCGAACACGTTTTCCCGGTCTTTGTTTCAATCGCTGACGAAGTCTTTGCCGATAACGTCATCAATTACGGGAGAATAATGATGGTTTTTACACTTGGTATGCGTGTGGGTAAGCATCTGGTTAATAATTCTTACAATACAGACGTGAGTGTCCAGGACCTGGAGGAAAGCCTCGCTACATCTGTAGGCACGTATATGACTGATAAACTACATCGTTGGATACTGGGAGGTGGATGGCGTAATTTCTATACTTGGTTGCAAGCATCAGTTGAATAAATACATAATACATTTCAGTATGTGTCTTTGTTTCATTGTCTGTCAGTGTTGATGTCTCTCGGGACAAGAAGTAAAAACAAAACCACTAAAGAAAATCAACAAAAATCTTGGTTTCAGTATATCAAAGAATGTGTTATTCATGAAAATAGTTTAGTGATATAAGAAAACATCAATGACATACATGATTAGTGACAAAAATATAAAACAATGTAGTTGGGGGATGACCTAGACATCTTTCTACAATAATCAAGTCCCTCTGCTCCCTTTGGATCGTAAACGAAGCCATTTTTAAATGTTGTATACCAATAAAAGCCATTTGAAAATGTTATTTGTTTCTCTATTTTATTATGGTTTTGTTCCATTGTATAGCTTGTCTTCTCTCTCTCTTTATATATATATGTCACTGTTGCTGTCTCTCGAAAAAGAAGAAGAAGAAAAAAAAGCAGCCACTTGAAACAACCAATAATACCACGATGCTCACCCCATTCATAACAAGGGGTTAGTGGTACCACCACGTGTTTTTCTCATTACGATTTCTTGAACGTAGCCCTGAAACGTGCGTGTTGATGGTCTCAGGGAATCGTACGGTATGGTTTTCCTGTGTCTGTACTTGAGTAGTTGTTTTATGACTGTGTGTGGTTGACTTTGTGCTTGTATGTGTGTTTGTGTATCTGATTATAGGTGTGTGTGGTTGACTTTGTGCTTGTATGTGTGTTTGTGTGATGACAGTAGTAATGGTATGGGTGTGTGTCTTTGTGCTTGTATGTGTGTTTGTGTATTTGATTATGGGTGTGTACTTGTGTATAGCTGTTGTTGTGACAGTAGTAATGGTTTGGGTGTGTGTTTGTGTATTTGATTATAGGTGTGTGTGGTTGACTTTGTGCTTGTATGTGTGTTTGTGTATTTGATTATAGGTGTGTACTTGGGTGTCTTTATGGTTGTATGACCCTCTTTGTATGATTTTTACACACCCCACAAAAAAAGAGACTTGTATCTCTAACAACGCACCAGCTAATATTCTTGTCGGTAATATTGGTAGTACTATTATCACTACTAGTGATTCCTCCTCACTTTACCCACCACCATTGCACTATACGTACTTCCCCTACGATTTCCTTACTTGACTACTTGACCACTGCTTGACCACTGCTTGACCACGTCATCGATCACTTTAACCACTACCATAAGCTTAGGCACATCGTCCTCTACAATTTAAGTGGTCACTCGACCACTTGACCACTAATTGACCACCACTTGACCACTACTTGACCACTAATTTACCACCCTTTAAGCATCACCATATCGTTACAATCACTTTTCCCTAAAATTTCCTTGCTTGACCACTGCTTAACCACGTCATCGATCACTTTAACCACTACCATAATCTTAGGCACATCGTCCTCTACAATTTAAATGGTCACTCGACCACTTGACCACTAATTGACCACCACTTGACCACTGCTTGACCACTAATTTACCACCCTTTAAGCATCACCATATCGTTACAATCACTTTTCCCCTAAAATGTCTTTACTTGACCACTTGATCATTGCTTGACCACTGCTTGACCACTAATTTACCACCCTTTAAGCATCACCATATCGTTACAATCACTTTTCCCCTAAAATTTCTTCACTTGACCATTGCTTGACCACTGCTTGACCACTAATTTACCACTCTTTAATCACCACCATATCATTACAATCACTTTTCCCTAAAATTTCCTTACTTGACTACTTGACTATTGCTTGACCACTGGTTGACCAGTGTGTAACTGCGAACACCTCTTATTACATTTATGACCACCCCTATATCACTCCTACTTGATCACTAATACCCCTTACCATCAAACCCATTATAACTTTATAAGATTTCATTTGTAATCGGTGAATATACCACCCTTTATTTTCACTACTATCACACTGTTCAGATGATAGTAACCATCTCTTACTTCGTCGAGTATAACCACGACCCATCACACCCTTGACAGTTTATACATTACTCACCACGCCTAGTGAACAGATACATTATGAGATGTCTACGCCACCACCATATATCCAACCCATGAGTAGAAACCACGACCCATCACACCCTTGGCAGTTTATACATCACTACACCACGCATACTAATATACCCTACGTAACCAAAATAACTTTCCCCTTCACACCCTCTCTTTCCAGTACTTTTACAGAACCAACTAAAAATACTTTTACCTTAATTACTTTCACAGATTTTCGTTCAGACCAGGCAGGCGAAAAAAAAAATAGACCCGTTCCCACACGCCGCCAAAAAAAAAGTTCACCCGGTTCCCACCTAAAATTTTCCCCTCAGTCCCCCAAAAAACCATTACCAGCCATCAGCCGTCAGCCGCCAAAAAATATACGTGTGTAAGTCGCATCCTTTACTACTGAAGTAGCTGGCCATGGTGTTGTGGTCAAGATTGAAGAGTAATGATATACACAAATGCAGGATTGTAATGATATTTTAACAGTGACGACACAACAATTTGGGCAAGGAGCAGGGTGACCAGATTGGCTTTTTTGAAGCCAAATTTGACAAATTTGGCTTTTTTAAAACGGGTTTGGCGTCAGAAAATCAGTTTGGCTTTTTGGCTTTTTCTTGGCTTTTTGGAATTTTTGTAATGGCATATGCCTCTTTTTGAATTTTTCAAGTTAATTGTTGTCTTGTCTTACTAATTTTTAGCTAAAAACAAATGCAAAACGATAAGCTTGGCGTATGGTTTTCGTACTGGTCATGTTCTATGCGCACTGACGCACTGCGCAGCTTACTGTTTAGTTCAGTTTTCAAATTAATTATACTTTCATCGCAATCGCAAGTCGCAAGTATTTCTTATTATTGACTGAGCCTATTATCATGCCAAAGTGGAAACCATCTTATGATACTAATCGGAAATATAATGATCAAAGGGAAAAGACATTTGTGTGGCTCAAGAAATCCACTAACGGTTCTGAACAGGCATATTGCCAATTGTGCCATTGTAATATTGTTCCAAGATTTTCAAATCTCGCAAATCATGCAACAGAAAAACACAAGCGGAGCGCGCCAACTTCTTTACAAAAAACACTTTCAGTGGTGACAATAAGCAAGAAAATTGATGATAAAGTCAAATTAGCAGAGTTACAAATTGCTGTTAGCATGGCCTGCCATAGTGCCATACACACCATCGGTCACTTAGGTGAAATAATGGTAGCCCATGGATGTGGTAGCACTCTTGGTCAGATAAAATTGCACCGAACGAAGTGCATATCACTAATAAAAAATGTTGTTTCACCGTCTTTAAGATCTGATCTAATTCTAGATCTGCAAAACAAGAAGTATGCACTCATCATTGATGAGTCCACTGATGTCTGGACCCAAAAGTATTTGTGCATTTTAGTTAGATACCTCAGTGATAAAAGAAATGAAATTACTACTAGTTTTCTAGGTTTGATTCCAGTTCTGGAGGCAACATGTGAGAATATATTTAATGTGATTAACACTGAAATTGGAAATCATTTTTTTACTGGACAATGGTTGGCTTTATTTTGGCTTTTTTATTTCGTGACTTGGCTTCTTTTGATCACGGCGATCTGGTCACCCTGGCAAGGAGTGTAGTAACTTTGTTTTTCGCATATGTAATTGAAATACAGGGGTCTAAAGATATGCGGTTCACTCTATTCCATGTAAAATAGTCAGTAAGGACGATTGTATGCCATGTATATTAAGATCAAACCCACTAATGTATTGTGTTGTTGGGGTTCTATGTGATCCAACTGCCTTTAATGCACATGGTGTTAGAGATGACTCATTTTCGACCCTGTTGGCTTAGAATGCAGTGACCAATCTAGGGATAAAATGAGCAAAGCAGCTCTCACCGCTGACCAGTTAACTACATATTACACCATGGTAAGGTGGTTCATCCAGTAATTATACTGTATAGTGGCACCTTGCTGTCATGACAGACGATAGTTTGCTACAATGTGCTTCAAAAAGGCATAACTACATACAACCCATAGCGGGGACCAGGGATGGAGCTATATCTCTCTATAGTACAAAGCCTGTGCTGAATTGTGGAGGCCATGTGTTGCCCACGCAGCATGATCCCTCTCTCGACCTGCTTTGTTTACTCCAGAGGAAAGGTGACAACAATACATCTGAAACAAGACAAGCTGCAGAAGCTGTCGTATCAGCAAAGCAATTCTCTGACTGTCCACCTGTCTGAGCTTCGATCTAAGATCAGTTAGCCGAACAAGACTTAGGGCCCCGTCAGAGAATGAAACTCAGGTGTCGGTACATCTATAGTTATCAAGCATGAGGTGATTATGGTGCACACATTCCGAAGTGTTTAAACCAGGTCTTTGTAATAATGCAAGATAAACACAAGACTACAAGGTACTTGGAATGGCTAAGAGAATTTTAGCATTGCTCTATCTATAACTAACAACAAGAATGAGCTGAATGTGTTGCAGCACACTTCCTTTTGGGATATGACCACAAGACTGTAAGGTACTAGAAATGATCATTATTTTTTTTTAAAAATGTAAAGTGTTTTCCCTTTTCTAAAACTTCATGATCAAATACATGACATATACCGGGTGTTCGTAAACTCTCATTACACTTTGTAGGTAGAACACATTTGAAAAATGAAGTGCATGATGTCATAAAAAATGTGCTCCAATCCATATGCAGCAAATGGCCGTCTTCTGCTGAAGTGATTCTTTGCACTCCAAACAGAATGGTGTTATCAATAGAAGTGTAGTAAGACTTTACAAACACCCTGTACAACACGATGCCTTGATGCTTTGTAGATTTTAGCAACAACCCCTGACAGAAATGTCATGTCTGTTGACAGATGATAAACAAACCACAAGAGGAGTGCTTGGATCTATTCAAGGCCTTTCCATACTACAACAGAAAACTGTAAGTAGCAAACATGTCCACGAAAATACAGGTTGTCAGATTGTATGTCAAATAACTTATCACTAAATGCTAGAGTCATTCTAACATAGCGTACAGAATCTGGGTTCTATGACCAGCTGACCAGGCATTTCTATATGATCAAAGAGGACCACTGTTTCCAGCTCAGCCTTATTTAATGGGTTCTTCTCTCTTCTTCTACTGTCTTTTATACTCTATACTTTTATACTCAATGAGCACACATGCCCTCAACCAATCCAAGCTAAAGATGCCCTATCTTCTACTACCTCCTGTAGATTACACCATGTCCTCCCCATAGTTTCTATTTCTCTTTTTCATGTCCTCCATGCCAAGTCTAGTGCATTCTTTCTAGGTCTTCCCTTGTCTTTCTTCCTTTCCCTTTGCAACGTTCTTGTTGTCACTATATATTCCAGAATATTCCTTCTCGATGCACCCCAAAGATGTGGATTGCCTAAAGCTGATGAGTAACCAGTTGTCTTTAAGAGTTGGTTTCTTTCAAGACATCTTCATTACACTTTTTGATTTGTCCAGGTGTTCCCTGCATCATCTATACAACCAGATCTCTGTAGCTTGAAGTAATTGTTACAATGGCGTGGCTCGGGACGCGGACATTCACTGGGGCTTGTTTCCTTGGCGACTCAGTGAACGTGATCGGGAGGATGGGGGAGGGGTCGGTCCGGGGAGAGTGGTTGCTGCTCTGGAGCGGTCTCGGCTGGCAAAGATTGGTTTCATCTTCGTGCCAGGTCATGCGGGAGTGCAGGGAAATGAGCGGGCTGACAAGCTCGCAGGTGAGGCTGCTGTGGAGGGCGGACGCGCCATGGACCAGGCTGACATTCTGAATGCTCTACGAGAAGTGAGACTTTTGCAAGAACCAAGTGATGACTGTGAATCTACAACAATGGCCAGACTGCGAGAGCAGCAAATTAAAAGAGGGGTGGCCAAACAAGAACACTACGCAGGAAGCCAAAGAAGATTGATAAACCAACACAGAACTGGCGTCGTTAGCCGCTACACGCTGCGGGATTTGCTGAGGAGGGGATCCGAGCACTTATGGACTGAATGGTCCGATGTGCAACGAGGATGATCTGTCGACTAACTAACTAACTAACTAATTGTTACAAAAGGTCACAAGTGTTCATAAGTAACATTTGCAGGCACATGCTGATTTGATACAAACGAGATTTGAAGAGCTGAAATCTTGGATTCTACTTCTAGATTAGGAAATGATGAAACTGTGATTTAACACATGATTATAGGAAGCCACGTTTGCCTTCGTGCTAGCACACTTGCCTGCTGGCCCAGCGGACATAGGTTTGCATTCACATCCAGGCAGATTTTAAAAAGTGGCCTGGACTCCCAGATCGACTCAGCCTAAAATGTCTACTAGGAAATGTCCTGGAAAATAAAGGTGACCAATTTGATTTTGACCAGGGAAGATTGGTCTATACATATTAGCATCCTATACTTAATGTGCCTAAAGGTATGAAAAGGGGTCCTTAAATGATCTTACATTGCTATAGTAAAACTAAGATGACTTAATTGTTGACTCTTATGTGTCATGTTCATGTGGATTTTTCATGTTCAAGTGGATATGTCATGTTCACCTGTTTCTTGTTCATATGGATATGTCATGTTCACCTGTTTCTTGTTCATATGGATATGTTTCATGCTCAAGTGTATATGTGTCATGTTCACATGGATATGTTTAATATTCACATGGATGTTTCATGTTCTCATGGATATGTTTAATATTCACATGGATGTTTCATGTTCTCATGGATATGTTTAATATTCACATGGATGTTTCATGTTCTCATGGATATGTTTAATATTCACATGGATGTTTTATGTTCACATGGATATGTTTAATATTCACATGTTTCATGTTCTCATGGATATGGTTAATATTCACGTGATATATGTGTCATCCACAGTATCATGAACGGAACATTATCACCGGGTACCACAGAACAAAATGTGAATTCAGACACAAACCAGAAGAAATCAAATCCATCAGAAGTGCCCGTTTCCACCTGTTCCGTTGTGAAATCCCTGACAAGTCCAGCACCAAATACTAAAGTCAACAAGACAGTCAGGACTCAGGCCTCACTCACACCTTCTCTGAAAACATCATGATGAATGCTGTTAGCTGACTTCATTAGTGACATATGTATAGTACAGTTCTGATCTGTGCTGTCACCGTGAATCGAGTCAATGCAGATGTGGTTTGAAAAAGGTCTTTTTGTGTGCATTCACACACATTAGAACCAAAATTATTAACAGAAAATTTTTTCCCAAGCAGTTTCCTGCTATAGGTCTCTAATTTGATAGGTCCATCACTTTTCGAAGGCCTGATTGCATGGAGGATTAAGCAGCCAATTTTCCTCACACTTAGTAGGTGATGAGCCAAAGTGTTGAACCCTCGCTTGACTATGCTCACAACGTTATCAGTGCAGTTCCCTATCAACCTCACTAATGCGCCCGATACATTAGGATCTACTCGAACCAATAAGCCAGTGAGTTATGAAAACAAAAATGTGTAGTTAGATGCATTTACTCATTTTATGTTCCCATCATGCTCCAACGTAAGGTGAAATTATGTGAGTAGGTGGCAGGTTACGTTTGAGAGCAACATATATTTGGTTATGGTATCAAGTTCTCATTGGTAGGCAGAAGATCACTTTATAGAGACAATGACCACTTTCCTCAACCAGTAGGTTGCGTTTGAGAGCAGCTGACAGATAGTTGTTGATGATCACTTTATAGAGACAATGGCTAGTTTTCTCAACCATTTTGGCCACTGCCAAGAAGGAAAGCAGTGGCAGACTACCATCTTTTCAACACATGCCTAGAAAACTATAGCAGTCAAAGGAGAAGACATTCCGAAAGACTTATGAGGAAGCTCTGCGCAGGACAGACTTCTGGAGGAATGTGTGTCAGCCCAAAGATGGATGAGAGATTTGTCTCCAAAATGATTCAGTGCCAAACAAACAAGTAGGTTTGGGCCAAACATGGTTCACAATCAAGTGACCAAGTATGTTTTTGGGGCGCTCACTCACTTTGAACTCACACGTACTCCACATGTGCTACTAC
Organism: Cepaea nemoralis; assembly: GCA_014155875.1. NCBI lineage: Eukaryota > Metazoa > Mollusca > Gastropoda > Stylommatophora > Helicidae > Cepaea > Cepaea nemoralis. The sequence continues at coordinate 301,523 of JACEFZ010014250.1, forward strand.
TTCTAATGCACTGCACTGATTTTTTGCATGGGGATTAGCTTTTCCTATTACCAGTGTCCCTCGCCATTGGGCAACCCACTCCGACTTCAGAGGTGCTTGTAATTTACGTACCTAGGTTAAAGATGAGAAGTCAACATTTTAGTCCAACTGACTGGTGTAGGGGTTGAACCCGCTACATCGGAATCAGCACACGGGATGTTTAAGAATGAGCGCTCTTATCCATTCGGCCATGCAGAACAGGCTTCCATTCTCTGAGCATTCAAATTACGGAAGATACCACGAAATAAAACAATTTCGACCCAAACGAGAGGTCATATTTGGCATTCTGCAGGCCGCCTTGCAGACAGAGACAGCGCCAGATGGGATAAAACCCGGTGTAATGAAGTCGATCCTCTCGACTTGTAAGACTTTTTTTAAAAATATTTACTTATTTCATTGTGACACCATAGACCAGGACTGTACTATACATATGTAATGGAATAGTCACTGAGATTTTGTAAACAATGTAATTAATTTGCATCTCATTCTGTCAGATTTGTTTACAATATTTTTTGTATGCACTCAGAAACGCAGCAACCAGAAACACATCATGATCAGCTTGTTTTTTCACAGTTCTGTGAGACATGAATATATCTTATTACTGTGATTTGATTGTAAAGAATGTACATAATCTTTTCTTCTGTGTCCAAATGCTATCTCTCTCTCTCACTCTCTTGCTGCCTGTACGTATGAGTATGTGTGCCTCTGTCTGTGTGTATGGATGAGTGATATGTACGTATGTGTGTATATGTATGTAAGTATGCACTGTGCATGTGTGTGCTATATATGTATGCGTGTATGAATTAACTACATAGACCGTAAACAACAGAAACAGGTAAACAGGTAATTTTTCTGCTTTAACGTGAAGTTCAATAATTTTAATGTCAATTAAATCAATACGAGACAGGGGAAGTCACAATGAAGATATACATATATAAGACACTGAGACCGAACACAAGACTGATGGCCACATTGAGACCGTTCACAAGACTGGTGTGTCATGTCAAGATCGTACACAAGACGGTTGTGTCACGTCGAGATTGTACACAAGACTGATGTGTCACACTGAGACCTACATAAGACTGATGTGTCACATTGTGACCGTACACAAGACTGATGTGTCACACTGAGACCTACATAAGACTGATGTGACACATTGTGACCGTACACAAGAGTATTGTGTCACATTAAGACCATACACAAGACTAGTGTCACATATAGAAAACCATAACTAGATAATATCACTGTGTACAAGGTGACAGATGTCGCACTCTGAGACTATCATCATCATCACGTGCCATGCCAATACGTGTGGCTGTCATGGTTCATCATCTCACATGACCACAAGTCTTTGATTAGGTCTGTGTTTTTTCTCTGAATTTGTCATGTAACCAAGCCATCTGGGTATCTTTTGGGGTCTTCCAATTGCTATTTTACCCACAATTTTGTCAGTCACCACTAAGTTTTTAAGTTTATTTCTCCTCAAAACATGACCAAAAAATCTCGGCTGTCTATGTCTGATTTCTCCAATCAATCTACAGGTTTCATTTGTTTCTTGAAGGACTGCCTGCCAAAGATGCTCTTGATTCTTTGCTAGTTCCCATTCCGTGTGCATTTTCATCCCAGGGTATCTTTAATGTCCAGTATTTCCCATTGCATTATTCAATTCCTGCTTGGTCTTTCAGAAACCATGCCTTCCATGGCTGTTTTGTCTAAACCACCCAAGGCGTTAGATATTAGCAAAGTTTTGTCTAAACCACCCAAGGGGTTAGATATTAGTCTCACGATGTTCTTAATGATAAGTTCGTGATATGGTCGTTGTCTAGGTAACGATACTCCTGGTGTGCAAATTGAGCTATCTCACTGTCTTACACTATGACTCACCCCCCCCCCCCCCCCCCCCCCCCCGCAGTGCACATTCACCAGTCAGTAAACAAGATCGATTTTGGCGCACATAATCCTTTAATACAGAAACAACACAGACCCACGGAACATATTTATATATCCAGAAACACTATATAATCCATAGAATATCCATATCCTCCTCACAACATTAACACGCACACATCACTGTCTTCTCACGGCCTGCTTAATCTCAAATTCACAAGACAGGTAATCCAGCTTCTATCCACAGCTGAATCTCACACAATACACCCACACAGTGGGTCTAGTCTCCACTAACTATATCACCCACTCTGGGTTCAGGCCTCCATTAACTATCCAACCCCAACTGGGTTTTAGGCCTGCATTCACAACTGGGAGAACAACACAACACCAGAACTGACCCACAGTCAGTCTAAACTCCCACATCCTCGACAACCGATCTGTTCGGCGGCAAAAACATCAACTGTCCTGAAGTCCCTTGACTTCACACAAAACTAAACTGTCCTTCACCCCATCAATCCTGGGGGTCTCCACTCACACCCGCCCCATTATTTCTCAGGGTTGATTGTTTTTCTCGTAGCCAGGTCACTCACCTCAATGTCAATGACCCAGGCATATGTCAATTAGCAAAGTTTTGTCTAAACCACCCAAGGGGTTAGATATTAGCAAAGTTTTGTCTAAACCACCCAAGGGGTTAGATATTAGCAAAGTTTTCTCTAAACCACCCAAAGCATTAGATATTAGCAAAGTTTTGGAGTTTCTTCTGAGACATGATGCTGTTTATGAGCCTAGTTTTCTTCATTTTAAAAACGTTTCCTATAACAAAGTATATTAACACGCGTATCTGCGTGGCACATGATGATGATGATGATGATGATGAAATACTTTGGCCACATTAAACGTCGCTGTGGTATGGAAAGAACAAGAATGGAAGGCGTGGTCCCTGGAAGAGAAGACAGGGGTTGACCAGCACGAAGATGGACATGGAACATTGCAGGCACTTTGGGATGAGGTCAAAGACATGGCCACTGATCGAAACACTTTTTAGTGCGCCAAGATGAGAACGGTGTTCTGCAAAAGACCTGTTACATAATGATGGTTTTGAAAATTAGGCGCATTTAAGAAACATCTTTGCTCCAAGAATTATCTTACAGTACTTAAAACTGTAGGATTTTATCAATTTTTACACACACACACACAAACTGCAAAGCAGAACTGACCAATAGTTTGAAAATTAATATCTTATTGGAACCTCCTACATATGTACAGTATGGTTAGACAGCAATGTGTGAGTGTAATATATCAGGTTTTGACTTAATAGACAAAGATAGTGTGTGCATGCTTGTGAGTATTAGAATACCATGGGAAGTCAAAAGAAATCTTGTAGATGTTCTAAAATGCAAAGATAAAGATAATACAAATCATTATTTAAATTATGCAGACAATACATGCAAATACAGAGATATTTCCAAGAAGAAGCACAAATGAGAAACAATAAAGAACTAAAGATAATGGAGCATAACCTTGAGACAAGATGATTTTAAAGCAATTTAAAAGCAAAACACTGTAGCAATGAGCAACCTTGTGCCATTTATAAATGCACATGATATAAATCTGCTATCACACACAGGAAGAAATACTGCAGCCATTTAAGAGTTGTTACAATAGATATCTGTTAGCTTGTGACAGATTATCAAATCATAATGGCTGAGATGTGACTATTCATATACAGCTTCAAGCTAATACAATTTCTGAACATGTCACACATTTGAAATATAAGAGTGACATCTCAGAAAAATGTTACCACTTCGTTAGGCTGTATGATTTGACATGAAGGTTCCACATATATCATAATATATCAGACATGCTATATTGTTGCATTTGTGTTGTGTTATGTTGCTTTATATTACTAACTAATCATCCCAATGTAATATTGTACCAATAAATAATAAACATAATGGCTAACTGAAATGATTTTAAAATAGTGTAACCTTTTATGGCAGCTCAGCTGCTAGATTTTGTAGCTATATTAAGAACTGTTCTAAACGAGGTTAGAGGACCTCTTTAATACAAACAGCTATCCCACTGTTCTAAGTGTGGTAAGAATACAGAGACTGTTCTGAGTGTGGGAAGAAAACACATACCGTTCTGAGTGTGAGTAGAATGCATGCACAGCCAACTCTGTTTTTTAAACTTTCAAAGGTTTATGAATTTGACAGGCAGGCCCATACGTCATCTGCTCTTCATATCCCTCACCTTTCAATCTCACATCTCTTATAAGATTACTGTAAAACATTCTGATTCCAATTTGCAGGAAAAAAACATTTTCCACCTCGTTCAACCAGTTTTTTTCAGCCTTGGTTATAATAGTGGTGGTTCATAGTGCAGTTTAAGTTTTCCTGGTGCTTTACATGACTTCCACTGATGCATGCCTGGATGGGTTCTTCTTTGCCTTTGTCCCTTATTCCTTTCTTCGCCTGCGACATCCTCTATGCTTGTTCCATTGCTACTGGATATACCTTTCACTACTATGGCTTTATTTATTGTTTTTATTGTTTTAGTTATTAATATATCAATTACTTCCTTTTTTCTTCTTATTGTTCTTTCATAGTTACCCCTAATATCTACTGTTTTTTTTTATTTTTTTAAATTGTCTGTAAAACAGTAGTGCCCATGACATTAAGTATCGTAGACACATGGGCAATTTACAAACACTTATTAGTAGATGACTAAATAATAATCCCCATATCACAAAGCCTAGGCTGAATTTTAGAGACCATGTGTTGCCCATGCAGCATGATCTCTTTCTCGACCTGCCTAGTTCACTCCAGAAAGGTAATACCAATACATCTGGAACAAGACAAGCTGCAGAAGTTGCTGGATCACCAAAGCAATGCTCTAACCATCTGCTGTCAGAGCTTCGATCCTAGACCAGTTGCCAACCAAGGCTTAGTGTCTGGTCTGCCCTGCCATATTTAGTCTTTAGGCTGCATTTCCTCACACTAGGGTAAGGCTTGTACCTTCCCATTTGGCTCCCCCGCCCAATGCCGGTTCTACTGTCAAACGGTAGCTCAGTCATAACAATGATTGCAGATAGGTCACACACCGAGTGCGAGATGTAAGATGATGCGTGATGGTGGAAATGACCATGTGCTCACATGCATCTATTGTGGACGGACATTTACAGCGCAAATTGGTCTGATCAGTCACATTCACTACCGCCATGGGATGTAGTTATTATGCCTTTTTGAAGCACAATGTGATAAATTATCACCTGTCAAGACGGCAAGGTGCAAATAACAATCATCATAACAGTATTACTAATCAGGAAAGTATATTAACAAACAAGACGGAAAAGTGCTTTGTATTCTATAATCGACTGACTGACTGGCACCTTGCCATCATGACAGACGATAGTTTGTAAAATGGGGTTATCTCTCCATAAAACAAAACCTGGGCTGAATTTAGAGACCATGTGTTGCCCGTACAGCATGATCCCTCTCTCTGCCTGTCTAGTTTACTCCAGAGGAAAGGTGACACCAATACGTCTGGAACAAGACAAGCTTCAGAAGCTGTCGGATCAGCAAAGCAATGCTCTGTCCGCGTGTCAGAGCTTCGATCCTAGACCAGTAACCAACTAAAGCTTAGGGCCTGGTCTGCCCTGCCATGACATTTAGTCTTTAGGTTGCATTTCCTCACACCAGGATAAGCTTGTACCCTCCCAATTGTGCTCTTCCACCAGAAGCCGTTGGCACAATGTGGGGTGCCGGGTTTGGTAATTCTTTGCTAGCGAAAGAATTTGATGTCTCAATTGGGACAATTCAAAAGGTTGTTCGTATGAAACTGCAGTATCAGAAGGTGTGTTCACAGTGGGTACCACAGATGATGACCGACCACCAAAAAGAGGAATGCATGGGATGGTGTTTGAACCACTTGCTGCATTATAGAGTGGAGGGTGATGCTTTCTCTTTTGCATAGTGGCAGGCAATGAATCATGGTGTCACCACTTTGAGCGGAGCAGCAAAGAAGAGAGCATGCAATGGAAGCATGCTGGATCACCAAAAGCCAAAAACATTCAAGTTACAGGTTTTCGCTGGTAAGGTTATGCTGAGCGTATTTTTTTTTACCATGAAGGGCTATTGTTAGCTGAATTTAAAGAACTTGATGTCAACATCAACTCTACCCACTACTTGCAAACACTAGACAAGCTGCAAAAAGCCATCAAGAATAAACGACCTGGCATGCTTTCACGCGGTGTGATTTTGTTGCACGATAATGCTCGTCCACATGTCGCAAAGATTGTGCAGGAAGCATTAGCAAGGAAGAAATGGGAAATTCTGCATCATCCAGCCTATAGTCCTGATTTTTCACCATGTGATTTTCATTTGTTCGGACCTCTTAAAAAAGCTCTAAAGGGGCAATGATTTCACACAAATGCAGACGTAATGAATGCAGTAAATACTTGATTCAGTGAGCAACCACAATCCTTTTTTGCAGATGGCATTTGCCGCGTACCTAAGCAATGGGATGCTTGCCTGAATGCCTACAATGACTTCTTCTGACCAACCCATGGTGCATAATTCATTCAAAATGAATGCTGTTTAATTCTACCACACCTGCTAATGTTTCTTTCATGCTTTTGTAATAAAGCCATTGGAAGTTTCAAATGAACGTCCCTAATAGAAGTCACTTTAAGTTCACATGAATATCTCCACTAGTACTCCAGTCTCCTCCTTGAGACCACATAAAGAGAATCTCAATGCAGTGCACCAACTCTATAATATATATGCCATAGGTTCATTTTACTTACTTTTACCTTTGGTGAACTAGTAAAATAAAAGGTGATTCACTGGTGGAATAATGTCTATTTGACCAACGATGTAAGGAGAAGAGTTCCTCCAGGCACCAGATAAAAAAAGTTAGTTGCATGTCCTTTGCAGTCAACCCCAGCATTTTTTGGCTGTTCGTAATTCTTGGGCAAGTTTACGTTCAGTAGTTTGACATTGCTTTCTGAATGACCAGCAGCCATACCATTTCATAAAAAACCAACACAGTTGTATTTTGAACGTGGGTATTCAGGATAATGAACTGTTTCCGTAACTGCTTCACCACGGAGCAGGTACCTGATCTGTTAAGGCAATAACATGTTCAGAATCTTTCTCTTTGGGTGCCTGGTCTGAAGCAGACATCAACAGTGATGACTCCTTAATCTTCATCATCTATTTTTGGATGAAGTTTGTGCTGCCCAGCTGTTTAAGCTTCCCATATACACCTCTCTCTACCACACATCTTGTATTTACCCTCTATTCCATCTCTGTTGTGATATGCACCATAATTTCATTTATACTTTCCCCTTATGTTTCTGAGTGAAATACTTCTTTGTCTACATCTGCAAGTTGTCTCTTGTATAAACTTCAGACTTATTTAGTTCTCTCGGTCGTCTGTAAAGGTTAGTTTCCGCTGTTGTTTCTCTAGGCCAGAAAGTTTGCATTGATATGTTGAATCCTGGGCAGTCTTGGAGTGTGTGATCTACTATCTTGGGTGCCAGTCCACGTGTGCACAAGGCTGACATGCCAATCTTATATTTGGTATATTGGGTAATTGATCGTGTCCTTTTCTGGGGTGCAGAATAATGATGTGATCTAGTCTGTCGATAATATAATTGTCTTGTGGTGGTGGCTTTCTGATTCGATTATTCTTTTCTTTCGGTGGAATGTGACTTGTGCTGACTTTCTTCATAATTTTTTTTATTCATTGTCATTTGCTTTCATAAAGAAGAAAACAACTTTTTAATAAGCAGATTGTACTTTTCAGCTTGTGTGTGTTTTTACATGACATTGGTCTACCTTTTGGCATGGTGGTCCATTTCTGTGTCATAGCTTCCCTCAGACCTCACTGTGCAGCCGACATGTTAAAAACAATTGGTCTGTTTGATTTGTATTTCTGGACTATATATAAAGCACTGACAAGGAGATCAGCATGGCCAAATGGATAAGAGTACTCGTTCTTAAACATCCGGTGTGCTGATGCAGAGGTAGCGGGTTCACACCTTACACTAGTCAGCTGGACTGTCGACTTATCCTTGACTTGGGGACGTAAATTACAAGTACCTCTGAGTGGGTTCGCCTGAAAATGAGGGACACTGGTATTAGGGCAAGCTAATCCACATGCAACGAGCAGTCCACTGCAGTAGAAGTAGAAGCACGTGTATGAACTATGCTTGAGCTCAAAGCGAGCAAACAGAAGAGAAAACAACAAAAAGACTGAAATTTTTGCTTCCTTGGAAAATTGCTTGCATTCAATTTTGCTAATGTCTGATTAACTCCACCTTCTCGTCTCCACCACTAATGTGTTTAGAATGATTTGCAGTCTACTTTCAGACTCTGCAACGGAAGCAAAAATAATGAAATACAGAAATTCCAGAGAGGCTAGGGATGAAAAGTCTGATGATGAAAGAAATAAAATAGAGAAGACATAAATATTTTGGCTCCATTAAAAGAAACAGCACTATTGTAAAAAACCATACTAGAGAGAAGAGTTGACGGAAGGCGAGCAAGAGGCAGACTGATACAAGTGGGAAGATATCAATAGAATGATGAACAGGAGTCAGTCAGTGTGTACGACTAGAGAGAGAGACAGAGAGGGTTTGGAATCCATTGCAGATACATTTAGAATGGTATAGAATAGAATAGAGAAAGCAGAAATGAAATACAAAATGGGCTTGAGGCTAGTGATTTTAAAAATCTGTGTCTAAATATCTTATGAACAACTGACAACTGAAAATTTTATAAACACGTCTTTATTGGAATATTCCAGTCACACGTTACAATAATGAACATCCATGAGATAAACAAAGAGCAGAATAAATATGCTACAACACGAACCGTGTACTAACAAATGATTGGTCAAAATAAACAAATCACAAGCTGTATTTATAATCATGACATGATTTGCTCAGTTAGATGATGTAACAATTTACTTTCATGTTTATAATGCAAACTGTAGTCAGGCCACTATACTACTTTTTTACGTTTAGTAATTTGCCAATGCTTTCTGCAAGAGAAGTTGAACGTTTAAATCCAACTGACCAGTGTCTGCAATAATCCCTGTACTCCATCAGCACACAGGAAGTTTAAAATCGAGTGCACTGAACGTTTCAGCTTGTTTTCTACTATAAAACTGCATGTATTTAACATCTCCGTACGATGGTTTGGAGGTTATTATAAATACACACACAATCAGAATTTCACGCTTTAGCACTATTGAATATTGCTAGAAAAAAAATGAAACTACATTTAATTTTACCGACCAAAGCATGTGACATACTTATGAGATAACAGGTTTAAGAAATAAACTTCGAAATCTTGCAACTAAACTAAAATAAAATTCTTTCACACACCAAAAAAAAAGTTTTCTTTTTGCTTCAATGTAATTAGACTCATGTTATACTTGAGGAAACAGAAATATGATAGAGCTGTTTAAGTGTTTTACCCTTTTCAAAACTGTCAACCTTTATCAATATTAAATTTCAATCTCCAACAAAAACAAACATTCACATAGGAACTGAAAAGGTTTTGTTATGATTTAAAGTGTGAATGAAAATATGAATATTTTTACAAATGTAACTTAAAAGAATTCAACAAAAATATTTAAAACTCTGATGTTGTTCAGCAAAGATGGGAACTGTCACACTCGTTCCTGAGACTCCAGTAATACAACGCTGTTACCACGGATAACCTGAAACAAGACAGTTGGAATGTCTTAGATTCATCAAAAGCCAGTCTCATAACCTTTTAGTAGAATGTAATAGCATTAATATTTCTAGCTTTAACAAACAGGATAAGATATGATCTTGCAGAGATATAACAAAGATATACCAGGTATATTTTCAATACAAAAGTTTTGTCATTACTGTATTAAAAACATATAGTAGGAACTATGGTCTATTAAGTTACAATAAAAGAACAGTTACACTATGCCTGTAATGAGTCAACAACACTGTGTATTCATGGTAAGTGAAAACAAGGACATATTTTACAAGCTTTGTGGTGTACAAGGCTTATGGTGTTTGCACCATATTTTATAGGCCAATCGACCCTCGGGGGGTGATATGGTCAATATCAAGCCAGCCGTCTCTACTCCCTAAGCTATTTCTTGATACCCATCTTGAGCTGGGTCGACCTAGCAGCCCAGATTAGTTTGTAAAATCTACCTCTATCTGAATTCAAACCCACGACAATCTGGCCAGCCGACAAGTGTGCTAGCCACTGTGCTACCACGGCTCCTGTGTATTCTTGAGGCAGTACATAAACATCTAGCCATCTTTGGATGTTTGCCCATCAGGGCATTAGATTGGTAAAGAAGAGATGAAAGTGCATCGCCTTGGGGGGGGGGGGGGGGGGGGGGGGGGGGTGTGTGTGTGAATACGAAAAGAAATAAAGTGTACGTCAATGTCCAGGTAAGTACTTTGACACCTTCAAGTGAATAACTTTTCCGCTGCTCTTTGTAAATACAAACAGATGTCTGCGCGCATTTGCGCAAATACAGACATGCATGTGTAAATACATGCACACCTTTCAAATAAGAGTATCGTGGAATGTAGTGAAATTGTGTTCACATTCACCTGTGTTACATATCAACTCAAGTAACATTATACTATTAAAATGTACATGCAAATGATTTAGTTTTAGTTTTGTACAAGTATCGCAAAAACACAGAAATGTGACAAAATTGCCCCTTAGGTGAGGACCAAAGAAATTAAACTAGACCAAACATGTGCCCCATGCAAGGACTGTAAGCTAAACTACACAAAAATGTTTCCAAAACCACTCACCACCATCCCAATGTTTCTTTTTTCTCCTGTCTTGGTTTCCTCAACACTGTCATCCACCACAAGATTCATGAATGGATCAAACCCTCGAAGTGTGCCAGTAACTTTGCGGTTGCCATTGAGCTTCACTAGATACAGACAAATAAACACAAATATTATATGACAAATCTAACAAACAAACAGGAAAACAATGATTTACTACAGGCTTTACAGTGGTCTGCAACCTTTTTGAAGTGCTGTGCAAAAGTAATGTTGCAAAGTCACTCAGCATAACAACCTAAGTCCACTGTATTTTTATATATAACTAGCTGACCCGGCCCGGCTTCGCCCAGACCCTGGTGGGGAGCATCTCATTTAATTCATATAAGTAGTCATATAAGTTCTCGTTCCCGTTACCGACAATCTGTCTGTCTGTCTGTCCCGGCTTCGCCCAGACCCTGATGGGGAGCATCTAATTTAATTCATATAAGTAGTCATATAAGTTCCCGTTCCCGACTATCTATCTGTCTGACCCGGCATCGCCCAACTCCTGGTGGGGAGCATCTCATTTAATTCATATAAGTAGTCATATAAGTTCCCGTTCCCGACTGTCTGTCTATCTATCTGTCTGTCTGACCCGGCCCAGCCCATGGTGGAGAGCATCTCATTTAAATCATATAAGTAGTCATATAAGATCCCGTTCCCGACTATCTGTCTGTCTGTCTTGGGTAAATGGAGGAGGGAGGAGGAAGAGGGAGGTGAAGGAGGGAAGAGGAGGGAGGAGGAGACAGGAGGAATAGGGAGGAATAGGAGGGAGGAGGAGGGATTAGGAAGAGGAGGGAGAAGTAGGGTGGAGGAGGAGGGGAGGAGGAAGAGGGAGAACGCAGGAGGAGGAGGGAGGAGGAGGAGGAGAGGGAGGAGGAGGGAGAGGGAGGAGGAGGGAGAGGGAGGAGGAGGGAGGAGGAGGAGAGAGCAGGTGTAGCAGAGGGGTAAGTTAGGTGGGCAAAGGCTACAGCACGCTTGAGCATCAGGGTAGAATGGGAAGAAAGATGCTCAAGTCGTGACGTAGTTTGTTGTCAAGAATTAGTTTACATCTGAACCTAGCCCTAGAAGGCAGGCTGTCAACATGTCTGTATTCTACCATGACTTTGTATCGGCCATAACGTTTAATAAAGCTGATTTATAATTACTACAAGACTCGTTAGTCATCGTTCCATCCTGCACTGTTATAGATGACTTAAATGGTGCCGCAGACCAGGATCTCGGACACAATGCGAAGTACGTAAACCGGCTTGCCATAGCGGACTGCTGTGAGATTGGTGAGCAAAAGAATATGATCAATCAACAAGTTTTCTCTGAGTCCTTCAAACCAAACGTCTAAGGCCGGACCATGCTTTTTTGAGAAGTCCAAATTTCAAAGTCGAGATTGTGAGATGGAACCAAATATAGTTGCCAGTGAAGGGAAGATGTCTGTTCCATAATTTTTGCCATGACGTTCCACACGCAAGTTAAGATTGTCCAGGCTCAAGAACAAGAAACTTCCAAACAAATATAAGCAAATAGAGACGTTGATATCAGAGAGCGGTTGTCTACTTCTCGTCAGGAGTGAACTAAAGAGTCAAGATTGCCTGAAGTGAACTAAAGGTCGCAGAATCCTGACCTTGGAGCTTTTAACGAACAACTAAAATGGATTAACTAAAATGGAGGATCAGCTTCTTGTTGTATGATGAGCGCCGCAATAATTGCTCCACGCTATTCTGGACGATCAGTGAACGTTACCAAATTTTATCCTTGCTCGTTTCCAGAATGTTGACGCTACTTTGATTTGAACCGAAGCTCCTTGTCAAGTTCGGCTGAGGTACTGTTTTTTTGGAGAAGGGAGGAGAAGGGAGGAGGAGGGCGAAGGAGGAAGGAAGAGGAGGGCGAGGAGGTAGGAGGAGGAGGAAGAGGGAGGAGGAAGAGAGTGGAGGAGGGAGGAAGAGATAGGCAGAGAGAGGAGGTGGAGAGAGGAGGAGGAGGGAGGAGGAGGAGTAGGGAGGAATAGGAGGGAGGAGGAGGGATTAAGAGAAGGAGGGGGGAAAGGGGAGAAGGAGGAGGGAGGAGGGAGGAGGAGGAGGAAGAGGGATGAGGAGGGAGGAGGAGGAAGGAGGAGGGAGGAGGAGGGTGAAGGAGGAGGGGGAGGAGGGTGAAGGAGGAGGGGGAGGAGGGTGAAGGAGGAGAAGGAGGAGGGTGAAGGAGGAGGAGTAGGAGGAAGAGGGAGGGGGAGGAGGGAGAAGGAGAACGCAGGTGGGGGAGGAGGAGGAGGGAGGAGTAGGGAGGTGGAGGGAGAAGGAGGAGGGAGGAAGAGGTAGAAGGAGGAGGGAGAAGGAGGAGGGGGAGGAGGAAGAGGAGGAATGATGAGGAGGGAGGAGGAGGAAGAGGGATGTGGAGGAAGGAGGAGGTAGAGGAAGGAGGTAGAGGGAGGAAAAGGGAGGAGGGAGGAGGAGAAGGGAGTAGGAGGGATGAGGAGAAGGGAGGAGGTGAGGGAGGAGGAGGGAGAAGGGAGGGGGAGGAGGAGGGGTAGGAGGTAGAGGGAGGAGGAGGGAGGAGGCAGAGGGAGTAGGAGGGAGGATGGAGGAGGAGGGGAGAGGAAGAGGGAGGAGGAGGGAGGAGGGGGAGGAGGTAGAGGGAGGAGGAAGAGGAGGAGGGAGGAGGTAGAGGGAGGAGGGGAGGAGGTAGAGGCAGGAGGAGAAGAGAGGAGGAGGGAGTTCGCCATTCCGAATTCATACTCGTCTAGGTTCTGTGATTTCGGTCCTTCCATTGATTGTTCTTCCCTTCTACACAACTGTAGATAACTTCCTTACACATAAAAAGATGAATTGTTATTGATATTGCCGTGGCATGGAGGCATATATATCAGCAGCAGAGTTGAACGCCTACGCCAGCCGGCACGGCACTTGATGATGATGATGATTGCCGTGTGACGATTCTGTGTAGTCACGTCATTTTCTTCCCTTTCCCTAGCGTTTTGGTTCGGGGATTCTTTCATCATCATCATCATATATTTGCGTATGTATTTTGGGAATGGGAGGAGGGAGGAGGAGGAAGAAGGAAAAAAAATATGACAGTTGGCAGCGCTGGAATGAAAGGAAGGCGTGTAGAAAATTTCATCTCAATCGGATGGGCCGTTCGCGAACGTATAAAGGACATACAGACATACATATCCACACACATCCTAATTTATATATAAGACAACCACTGAAACAAATTAATTTGATCTTGTATTAATATGTTTCAAATGTTTTAAATGATAATTCTATTCTATAATTTTGTAGATTATTCAACACTTTAATATAAACTGGAACACACACAAATATTATATTTTACAAGCTTCAAGTTGTGAGTACAGTATTTTGACATTTTATGAGAAAATTGCCATACATTTATTTTATTAAGATGAATAGTTTGGAGAACAAAACACCCCTCTGACGTGTCTCCACATTGTCGTGGTAGAGGGGTTTGCGTGTTCCAATGACCCCAAGAGCTATGTCGATGGTAGCATGGCTACTGTTAGGGTCACCCATGTTGGACAGGTCAAAGGATAGGAACCAGACCAAGACACACACACACACATGCTGCCTTGCATGTAGACTGGGAACAGTCAAAGGCTAGGGGGAGCATACCCAAAAAATGCTTGTCAAAATCGCATGCACAGAGCCACAGGCTTGACAAAACAGTGCAACGCAACACAATCCATGTCACAAAAATTACTCAGTATGGTGCTAATCCCATGAAGTCCCATCAGGTGGTGATATTGCCGGGCACCCTGCCTCGAGAGGGTCCACCCCATACTACTGGTGGTCACCTTCCCCTGTGCTGTGGAGTCAAGACACAGAGGAGTAGAGTAAGAGCTACTGACCAAACACCCCAGAAGATCAACATACTGCAGTGGAATGCCAAAGGAGTTTCTAACAAGAAAGTCTCCCTAACAAATCGTCTTCATAAAGATAGAATAGAGATGGCAAGCATTCAGGAGACACACCTCAACGCCAATCACAGACTCTCAGTCAGAGGATATCAGGCCACACGTTTCAACAGCGAAGGACACAAAGGAGGAGTTCTAATACTTAGACAAAATACAATAACCTGCAGTGAAGTATCTGTGATCTCTGACAACCAAATGAAAATTATAGGTGTTGATATAATGATAAAGGACATGAAAATAATTTACAATCTGTGTAGCCCAGCAGATAAGGACCTTACACTTTCAAACATAAAAATAACTGACACAAACTGCATTATTGTCAGAGACTTTAATAGCCGTTCAGAAAGATGGGGATACCCAGATACTGACAACAGAGGAGAGGAAGTGGAGGACTGGGAAATAGACTCTAATCTCCATCTACTAAACACAGCGGCCAAAACACCGAGCTTCTACTCTAGAAGATGGTTTACCACTTCTACTCTAGACTTAGCTTTCTGCATAGGAGACATCCTCCACAAAATCAATCGCCATGTGCTTGACCAATTAGCAGGTAGTGACCACAGACCAATCAAGCTTGTAATGAATATGGAGTATGTTCCACAGGAGCAAAAGCCTTTGCCTCGCTGGAATTACAAACGAGCTGATTGGGACAGATTTGCCATACTAACAGACAAATATTGTGAAAACATAAATACACGACATGGCAACATGAAACAAATGGTGGAAAGTCTAAACAAAGCAATAATACAGGCAGCCACTGAGTCCATTCCAAGAGGAGCGAGGAAAAATTACAAACCATACTGGACTGAAGAACTACAAATTTTGGAGGACAAAGTTGAAGATGCCAGGAAGACAGCAGAGAGAGAACAAACAACTGAAGCGAACATCTCTCTCAAAGCCATCTCAGCAAAATATAAAAGAACAGTAAATCAAACAACAAGAGATTGTTGGAGGGAAAAAAACAGGAAAAACCTGAACTTTGACAGGGATGAAAACAAACTATGGAAACTAGTGAAAGCCATGAACAATGGACCCAGAAACAAACAACAATTAATGAAGAAAATGCCTTGCTTACAGGAATAAAGGCTGCAAATGCACTAATGGAACACAATGCTATTGCAAACAACATTGATATTACAACCGAACAGAAGAAAGCAATCAAAGATAAACAGACACATCATAGTAATACAGAGACAGCAGCAAAATATATGATGGCAAATCTAAAAATGGAAGAAATGGAACAGGCAATGAGTACCCTAAAAAAGAAGAAATCACAGGGAACGGATGGAATCACAAATGAAATGTTAATAGGACTAGGCACTAAAGCAAAAAAAAAAGTGACTACCAGCATTCCTAAATTAGCTGTGCAGGAAAATTAATGGAACGCATTATCAATGGCAGACTAACATGGCATCTGGAAGAAAACCAACTCTTAACACCACACTGCAAGTCTGCATGGCCGAATGGATAAGAACATATGTTCTTAAACATCAGGTGTGCTGATGCCAAGGTTAGCGGTTCAACCCCTACATTGGACAGCTGGATTAAAATGTTGACCTGTCGTCCTTGACTTGGGGATGCTAATTATAAGAACCTCTGAAGTAAGAGTGGATTTGTCTGATGGCGAGGGACACTGTTAACCCACACACAAAATTCAGTCCACCACTACTATAAATAGTGTGTATGGACTATGCTTGAGTTCAAAGCAAACGAATGCAAAAAAAACAACAACAATACCACACCAAACAGGATTCAGAAAGTACAGATCCACTGAAGATCAAATAACCTATATAGCTCAGGAAATAGAGGATGCCTTCCAAGAGAAAAAGCACACACTAGCGGTCTGGATAGATTTAGAAAAAGCATTTGATAAAGTATGAAAGGAGGGACTGAAAGTAAAACTGCAAAAAATGCATGTTTGTGGAAAATGTACAAATGGATCAGCACTACCTTGAGAACAGAACTTCCAGGACAAAAGTACAGTACAAGGACAAACCAGCAAAATGATGATGTTGGAGCAAGGTGTCCCCCAAGGAGGAGTTCTTTCATCAACATTATTCCTAGCATATATAAATGACAACACGCTAAATTTTCCAGCCAGAGTATACACATCCTTTGCAGATGACCTAGCCATTAAGACAGCTGAAGAATATATTAGTACAGCTAACAGCAGAATATAGCAAGCCTCATTAGCGCTAGAGGACTGGTCAAATTCATGGCTAGTGAAGATAAGTAAGAAATAAACAACATGCACAGTGTTCTCCCTCTCAAATAAAACTCAGCACCCTAAGCTGGTACTGAAAGGACAAATACTGCGAAATGAAGAAAATCCAAACTATCTAGGAGTCACCTTTGATCGTCGCCTGACATGGAAGACACAGTTTGAGAAAAATCGAACAAGAGCAAGGCAAAGAAAGAATGGCAATCATGAAAAAACTTTCTGGTACAACGTGGGGAGCATATGAGAAAGTTCTCACCAAGTTATACACTGGACGGGTGAGGCCAGTACTGGAATATGGCATCGCAGCTTGGGTAACAGCAGCTAAGTCAACTTTAGCAAAATAAATAGTCCAAAATCAAGGATATTTTGGCCCACACCTGCTTCATTTGAGGATAAGCTCCATGGAGATATCAACAAGCTCAAGTTGACAGCAGCTTACTATATACTGTGTTGTTTGTCCATCCAGTAGGGTTGAAAGTATGGAGACATGAGTTCTAAGATGACCTATTTTGGCTCAAAATGTTCTTTGACAATGTGGGCAAAGAATGCTTGACATTCCAGGAGGATCTCCTGCAGTGGTTTTTCTGTCCAGCCTCTTCTTCACAGCTCTTGCAGTCCTGGTTGCTTCACAAGCGACTGCACCCTTGCGTAATGATGTACGCCACAGATTTTGGTCTTTGGCAGCAGCCTCTCAGGTGTCAAGATGAATTCCAAAAGCATTCCGTGAGATTTTCAGAGTGTCTTTAAAGTAGCTTACTTTAACTACATTCAGGTTGACATATAAAGGTGCATAAAGAAGTACTTAGATTGCTACAATTCATACCCCAGATATGTTGATAGCAAAAGGGGCCCAGGGGCACGAAATTGAATATTGCTTAGCTAGCAAATCCATTACGTGGAAAGTCTGAATCAAAAGCTCATTGTGTGGGCGTCATCAAAGGTGAAAAAAGCGTCCCAGTTGCACAAAATGGAATATTGCTTGGATAGCACCTCCATTACGTGGAAGGTCCAAATCGAAAGCTCACTATGTGGATGTCATCTGCAGACTGCTTTCTACTGGTTTCCAGAGGAACAGCCTGTGGTGAACGGAAGGCCCAATATATGGAAGTGAGGCTAAGCAGCCATGTGCAGGACGTGACGATTCCTTGGGTGAGCCCAGTACCAGAGCGCTATGTGTCGGCTCTGCAATTATGGAAGCCTCCTTGGATGGCAAGGAATGCCGATGGTTGGCCCCTGCCTTCCCTTGAGGGCTGACAGGGATGTTCCGTTGTTCTAAATAACACAACAGTGAGAGTAAAACGTCCTAAGAAACCCCCGGCAAGGTTAACCCATTCAACAAATGCTCGCAGAAGTCGGATGCGTCAGCCTAATGGCGCAAGAACGCAGCTCTGCTGTAAACAGGCACAATTCAATCATGTTGTTCCCCCCCCCCCCCCCAAGAAAAAAAAACTCCAGACGAACGCAGAAGAAGATATACAATTATAAGAAAGCAACAATGTTTTTTGACCATGCAATGAGAATAAAGGCATATAAAAATATTGTGAACTGTTTAACAACCAACCCTGCAAACTCTATATCATATTGAACAATAAGATTGAAGCTGCATATCTTAGGACCCCTCTAATTCACATGATCTACATGACCAACAGGGGTCATCATGGCTGAAGAGTTTACCGAGCAGGCGCTTAAAACTTCTTGAGCGCTGATGGTGGGGCAGTGGGTTTGTTTCACACACTAGACAGCTGGACTTCAACGTTTACTTTTTGTTCATAGAGCAATGGCAAATGAACATACAATCGGCTAGAAAGTCAGCCTGGAGTTAATTGCAACGTAATGCAAATTTTAAAAAGAAATGTATGCATAAGCCAATGTGGCCATACGTCACACTCAACATGCTCTTCCCCCCCCCCCCCAATACTGTTATACTACTATTACAATCTTGCTGTACATGTGCAAAATTACTTATCATTCTTGATACATGATAGCACCATGACCAACCAATATTGGCACCCATTTATACACTGAATACAGTATGCTGGGATACTCCACCTCAGTTTCATATTTGGCCCATTATAATTTCTTTCTCCCCTCCCCCCCCCCCTTTTTTTTCTGCCTTCCTCCGCATCTTTATGCACCCAATTTAATTTGTTACTTTCAAGCAGAATTTGGCCATTTTTGTTTCTAAAACAGCTACCGCACTGAGTTGTTACTTTATGAGACTATTATTTCATCCTTGGTTAGATGGTACGTGGTGAGCAGGTTGTAGCAGTTAGGATGTTATCAATGGCATGGGAGCACTCAGACAAGGATTCAATGCCAGTTCTGGATGTTTGCTGTGGGAGGGAAAGACCGGTCCCCTATTCTTCCATGCACCCAGGCTTACAAAATGTGGTGGTCCCCAACATGTCACATAACCACAACAGGTGGTCCCCAACATGTCACATAACCACAACAGGTTCATACTACAGGACTAGCTAAGTTTATGTTCTCATATTACAAGGTACTCAGTTTTCTTAAGGACACTGAAAGTGATCTGGTCAGTGGATCAAAACTTATCAAAACTATGGAGGTTCAAAGTGATTATTCACAAACGGTTGTGAATAATACTGAGCGTTATTCACAGACGTGGCTGGTCACGTGACGTACGATTGACTACATTATTAATTTTTGTGGAATTATTATTGTGTCCTCTGTAGTACGGTGGTAAGTATCTCTGCCTGTCACGTGGGAGACCGGGGTTTGATTCCCCGCCGGGGAGGCATTTTTAATTTTTTATTTTTCAGAAATTCATTACATGATATAATAAAAAAAATATATTAAACATTACGAACTCAAATGTGGAACTGAGAAACTCGAAGCTTGTGAATAAAGTGTGTTCTATGGATCTGCAGAAGCTGCCAGGCAGCGACGGAATGATCGAGTGTCGGTATCAATGGATATAATAGATGTCTTTGTTTAATGTGAATTTTATTTGCTAAATAAGATATCACTGTACATAGTGTGTGTCCTTGTCAGCAAATATCGTCTTTGTGAGGTTTGAAGAAAAAGAACCTGCAAAACAAAAGAAAGAAAGACACGAAGAGAGAATACTAAAGTCTTCTGAAGCCAATCGGCAGCAGTAGTAAATGTCACGTGACCAGCCACGTTTGTGAATAACACTCAGTATTATTCACAAATGCTTGTGAATAATCTCTCATGGGTATTTGTCTGGTGTATAATGACATTAAAGAGTTATGATACCCAGAACGACTAAACACAACATCTATATCTATTTTTCTTTTTACATTTTACTTACAAGTCAATACTTTTTCCATGTATCTGGAAAAGAAAACAAACATGAATTAAATGGGTACTTTAAAACAAATTATAAAATGGATAAAGATAAAATTGACAAAACTAAATAAAATATTTGTCATTTAAGTTTAAAACGTTTAAAAAATAAATATAAACCAATGCCAGTTTCAAAATAATAAATCAGGTTTTTGGTACTGATTAGCACACACACATTTAGCTACTGAATGCACACTGTAACATGTAAAAAATATTTTTGGGCACTCACTCGCTTTGAACAAAAGCATAGTCCATACACAGTACTTCTAATAGTGTATTAGATTTCCATATTAACAGTGTCCCTCGCCATGAGGTGAACCCACTCTGACTTCAGGGGTACCTGTAATTTACGTCCGTAAGTGAAGGATGAGAAGTCAACATTTTAGTCCAACTGTCCGGTGTAGGGGTTGAACCCCTTACCTCGGCATCCGCACACTGGATGTTTAAGAATACGTTCTTATCCATCCGGCCATGCTGACCTACTAGACAACCATTTGACTTCACTGCTTACAAGTTTCTCAATATGCCATCTCTTATATTATGTTCCAATAATTTGTAACTCAAAAAGCAAACATGAGACCATGCTCACACGCCATTTTTTTAGTGAAACTGTAAGCTTAAATTTCTATTTTGAAATATGAATCATAAATATTATGAACAACACTAGTTTAAAATCATCATGTGAAAGCATGCAATATTTGTGTAAGCTGATGAACTAAATCCAGAATTAACATGCAAAGTAATAACTTAAGTCCAAACTCAATGTACGGTATGTTAGGTGATGTTTAGAAATAATTTTAAAAAGTTGTCTGCATATCCTTTACAGTCATCCCAGCACTTTTTGGCTATGATTTCATGGCAAGTTTATGTTCAGTAGTTTGCCATTACTTTCTGAATGACCGGCACTCATACTATTGTATGAATACCAACACAAAGCAGCCTGCAGGATTACAAATTGTGTCCTTAACCCTTCACCACAGAGCTGAATTAAAAAATAGTTCAGCCTGTTATCTAACCACTTATCTACTGTGTTGGTAGTCTTCTGTTCTAACCGCATGAGTTGGTTTTGAATTTTTTAAATCCTAACACAGGCATAAATTCATCGATGGCATGTAGAAATACTGGAAATGGCGTGTAGAAATACTGGAAATGGCGTGTAGAAATACTGGAAATGAATATAAGCCATATATATAGTTCATCTAGACTTGTAAGTAGCTAGTTCTTCAATAGTAAAGATCCAATCTGGCAAGTCCCTAAAATGGCAGTAAATAATATCAGGCCACATGCTGATTTTAGGGCATTGCAACAACACACTTTCTATCTAGGTCTATGTTTTTTGATGATTTTCTAGTTCACCATCCGATTATATAAACCTTTTCATGAATATAAGTGGTAATCTAGAATGTGGAAATACTTTGGAGATGTTTAATAGTGGTTATTCTCTAAAAGAGAAGGTTAATTTAGAGAAGGTATCTATCGTTATTTAGCTACCACTTTTTAAAAAACATTAAATTTAAACCATGCATATTTTATTATCAATAATTTTGCGAAGACAGTAAAAGTAAAGGAGAATTTTTTTTTAACACAAATATCAAAATCAGTATCCACTCTAACAAATGTTACCTACAAATAAAAATAGCACACTGCTTAGTAGCTTACAAGTCTAGTTTTGAGTGATCCTAACTACCAGTTTCGGTAAGAAAAATGAAGACAGCAACAGCAGAATTTAGTTTATTCCTCCATTCATCTCATGTACAACTCCAGGACTGAGACTCAATTAACTTTAAAAAGAAAAATAATATCTCTGCTTATAATTTTAGCTTAATCGCAAAAACTCTGATGCGTAGCAAACACGGCAGGAAGCTTCTGATCGTCAGAAGTTAACCCCCTTCCCCAAGTATTTCAGACCATTAATTTCTTGATACTCTCTGGGGGTCATGACTCCGGGCGTCTTACACTGCCGTGGAGACGTTCGGTCAAATTAATTATCCCTGATGTTATGCTTATCCCTTTTCTGTTAACTTGTCCACTCTCAAGCCCTCCCTCCCTCGGTGGGGAGAGCCCATGCAGCCTGTGCCTGCCCTATGGCATGTGTGGTCGTGGGATGCCAGCCTCATCCTCCGCAATGGCCTCTGTCGCCTCCATATGTCTCCGTTGCCGTGTTCCTTCCCTGTGTCCCATTCACGGCGCCGCACCCTACAAGGAAGTTGGTTCTTCCTTTCTTGCCAGACCCACCCCTTGGTCTCTCTGCAGCTGGCTGTGTGCAACCTACAGTTGATTATCGCTATATTATGGAGGTTGGACATCGGCCATCATTCGCGTGATTGACTACAGAGACTCACCGCCCAAGTTTGGAGGAAGGGCTCAAGAGCGGACACAAGACGTTGTAAAGTTCATGGTCTTTGGTTGAGAAATTGTTGGTACTGCAGTCACCGCTTCTAACCATACTAGTTTCGACACTCATTCCACTCTAAGTTACAGCAGTTCCATAGCCAGCACGAGGCCTTTTCAGCTGCCTCAGACAGTTGTTTCTGGGCCCGGGCTCTTGCTCGTCCTTTCATGCCCATTCGCTTCAGCACATCAAACACGGAGTAGGAGACAAGGCCTCTGGCGCCTACCTTGACGGCGAACAGCCTGACGGTGTACTCCTCCCGCCTAAGACTTGCATCGTACTTCTCTAATTTGTACTCGTGCTGTGCCTCAATATTGGACTCGTAAGGGACGGCCAGCTCAATCAGCGTTAGCTGCTTGGCTGGCGAGGAGCTAAGTACAATGTCAGGTCGCAAGCCAAACCTTCGGATCACCTCAGGGTATCTGCCACGACCCATTAGGTCTACATTAGGGTTCCCAGTCCCTCGCATCATCGAAGATGGTAGCAAGCGGAAGGTCGTCAGCTTTGCCATTTTTGTGCCCTTCTCGGACGAAGGAATCTCTATCGCCCTGTACCCATCTCTGTTCGCTTTCATTCTTGCGATGTCCACTATGGCGGCCAACTCAATCAGGACTTTGTTTTGCCGCCACGTTAAACACCCTTGGGTCAGGGCGATCTTACAGCTGGACAGCATGTTTTCCACTGTCTGGACTATCTGGGCTTTCGTACAGAGGGGACAGAATGGGTCGGTGGTTGTCCCCCACTTGACCAAGTTGGCACCTGATGGCAGGACATCGTAGAGGGATCGGATGACAAAACTTAGACGCAGTGGTGCCATGCGCCAGATCTCATTCCACGTAATGGATCTCTACACTACCGCTTCCATGACATCCATTGCACCTTCTGCGACTGTTGGGCAGCCTTGCGGACTCTTTCATTTTCTTCCCCCTTGTGGATCTCCTGAACCACCAAGTCCCTGCGTTCCTTGGCCGTTGCCTTAGACCACATTGGACCATTGCTCTGGAAGCGAACCCTTTCCTGTCTAACTGGGTGTGGTCCATTACCTCCTTCAGCTGGAGTGTAGTCTGGGCTTCTTCGACCGTGCTGACGACTTTTCACTTCCTTCCCGTTTTCAAGGTGGGAACCGAGGCACTGACTGTTATATCTGGAGACTCGCGCAGCATCATCGATATTCTGGTTGTTCCGGCTTTGAACTCTTCCATGAGGGACAGGAACAGGAGGACGAGCTTACTCTGCTTACAATACAATGCGACAGTCGTTATGCATGTGGGTACTCCAAGCCACTTTCGCAAGTACCTACTTGTCTTACTTTCCACAGTGCTCACTGTGATCATGCCAATATCATATATCAGCAGCGGCCACATGAGTTTTGGAATAAGCATGAATTGGAGGACCCAGATTTTGAACTTGCCTATCAGCCTGGTTTTGGCGATGGTATTCAGGCCGTTCGTCAGCATTATTTGTATCTCTGCCACGACGTTCCTGTCTGTCAGGGTTGAGTCGTAACCACGCCCGAAATTCTTCACAGGTTCCGCTATCACCGTGTGAATCGCTTGTCCGGCCACAACGAACACCCTTTCCACCGCCTTACCCTTCAAGATCGACAGGCTTCTCAATTTCTTGGGCTTGAAGCTCATCCTGCACCAGCGAATCAGATCGTCTAGTCTGAGGAGAATGCTGCAAGCATCACTCTCCTTCAGTGTCAGAATTGTCGTGCCATCCACGAAGGCCTTCAGCAGTGGCGTGTTCGACCCTTTGCTGAGCTTCGAACCATGTGTATAGCCGGATGCCACATCCAGTATGATCTGCATAGCCATGACAAACAATATCTGCGAAATCGTACATCCCATGGCAATACTCACTTGGAAGTCGATCCATCTGGTCATGAACATTTTGGTAGAAAACCGAAGAGAGAAGCCCTATAAGTGTTGCACTAGCATTTCCGTTATGTTCTTGGGCACGTGATAAGCCTTGAGTGCATGCCACAACAGGTAGTATGGCACTGACCCATAGGCGTTGGCCAGATCCAACCATATCACGTGGAGTTCTTCCTTCTTTGTCTTCGCTCTCTGAATAGCATGGCAGATCATGGTACTGTGCGGAGTTCCTCCTTCTTTATCTTCACTCTCTGAATAGCATCCCAGATCATGGTACTGTGTTCGAGAAAACCAGGGACTCCAGGTAGCTCCCCCCTCCTCCCCCTTGAACTGATGTCTCTATGTACTTGTTCCCCATCAAGTACTTCATGATTCGACTGGCCATGATTGAGAAGAATATTTACCCCTCAACGTTCAGAAGAGAGATTGATCTGAATTGGGTAATGCTGGCAGAGTTTTGCTTTTTCGGAATGTAGATTCCGTTGGCCATCTTCCACTCCATACTGACATGCTTCTGCTTCCACGTGGATCTCAGTATCTGGTGTAGCTTCATAAGGACTTTCGGGCATCTTTTATAGACTATGAGGCACACCGTTAGGCCCCGGTGCTGGCTTACCTCTAGCTTTTTTCACCACCGCAACCACCTCGCTCCACATCGGAGGCCTGGCACTGAACTCCACCGTTGGTTTTGCCGGGCTTTTGAGCCCTTTGATCTCTCCAAGTGGGATGTTCCGTTGGGCATCGTAGTACGTTGTCACAAGGTGGTTCTCCTATTCCTTTTTGCTGAAATCGAGGACTCCGGACCGTGGCTGCTCAAACAAGTCTTGTGCAAACTCGTATGGTTCCCAGAAGAACCTCGCACGTTCCTTCTGAGTTTTCTGTCTGTATCTGCAGAACCATTTCGCTCGGGACAGGGCATTGTGCCTGGCTCTCAGATGTTGCCACACATGGCGCAAGCCCTCCTTCTCATGATCGGTTGCAGATTTCCATTGTCTCCGAGTGGAATTCTTCTGTTTCCTCACCTCCTCCAGCAGTCTCTACTGCCTGGTTTTCTGCAGCAGAGCTGCTTCCTGTCTCTTGCTGCAACCAAACTGAATCAGCGAGTGAGTGGAGGTAGACAATTTCTCAGAGCTTTACCAATTTCTCCTCAAGGGATATTTGTTTTAGCTATTCTTCTAAAACATCGGACGTTGCGTCTAATGACACCCACTCTTCCTTCCTGGTGGCATTAGGGAACTTGATCTTCACCCTTTCGTAAGGTTGCTCGGGTGACCTCGACTTGAGTATTATCAGCTACAGAACTTTGGGGTTCTTCTTCTTCTTCTTCGTTCATCCGGAGTTTTTTTTCGGATGTGATTGCGTTGTGCCTGTTTACAGCAGAGCTGCGTTCTTGCGCCGTTAGGCCGACACATCCGACTTCTGCGGGCATTTGTTGACCGGGTTAACCTTCCCGGGGGTTTCTTAGGACGTTTTGACTCTCACTGTTGTGGTGTTATCCCCCATCCCAGCTGGTCCATATAGAACAGCCAAAGATCCTGGTCAGCCCTCAAGGGAAGGCAGGGGCAGACCATGGGCATTCCCCCGCCATCCAAGGAGGCTTCCATACTTGCAGAGCCGATACATAGCGCTCTGGTACTGGGCTCACCCAAGGAATCGTCACGTTCCTGCACATGGCTGCTTAGCCCTCACTTCCGTATATTGGGCCTTCCGTTCAACATAGGCTGTTCTTCCGGAAACCAGAAGTATGCAGTCTGCAGATGACATCCACACAGTGAGCTTTCGATTCGGACTTTCCACGTAATGGATTTGCTATCCAAGCAATATTCCATTTCATGCCATTAGGACACTTTTCCACCATTTATGAAGCCCACACAATGGGCTTTTGATTCGGACTTTCCACGTAATGGATTTGCTATCAAGCAATATTCCATTTCGTGCCACTAGGACACTTTTCCACCTTTTATGAAGCCCACACAGCGAGCTTTCAATTTGGACTTTCCCACATAATGGATTTGCTATCCAAGCAATATTTCATTTCATGCCTCTGGGTCTTCATTGCACCTTTAAATGTCAACCTGTATGTAGTTAAAGTAAGCTGCGGTCAACTTGAGCTTGTTGATATCTCCATAGAGCTTGTCCTCAAATGAAGCAGGTGTGGGCCAAAATATCTTTCTCTGTTCTGCATACGTTGGGCAATCCTGCAGCAAATGTTTTGCTGTCATTTTTCCAGTTCTACAATTACATTCATCAGTATCTCCTATCTTTAGTTTATTGAACAAGTGGTATTTCAGCCTGTTATGTCCTGTGCGGAGTCTGAAGATTGCTACTTGTTCTCTTCGGTCGAGTTTGTAATATGCATCATCTTCTGATGGCCTGGATGCTCAGATTCCCATTTGGTTCTATAAGTGCTTTTTATCAACCTCTTTGCCTCATTATAGGTTATGTCTATGTCAGGCTGTGGTAGTCGTCCGCCCTCTTTTGCCAGTCTGTCAGCCTCTTCGTTTCCAGGTATACTGCAATGTGATGGGATCCACTGTATTACAACTTTTTTGGATTTCTGGCATAGACCATGGAGTGCTGCTCTTAGGTCAGTTAGTTCTGTGCTGTTATTGCTCTTGAGTATTGAGACAGCTGACTTTGCATCTGTGAAGATAGCTATTTGCTTCTCTTTATTTTCCTCCATCAGGAGCATTTCTGCTGCAGTTTTCAAAGCCTCTACCTCCGCTTTGAAGTTACTTGAAAATTTTCCAGTTGCCATTGAATGTGTTTTTTTCACTCCATTTTTTAAATTTAGGAGAATTCCTCCTCCTCCATTCTCTATTGAATTTTTGGCTGATCCATCTGTATATGCATGGGTCCAATTCCTGCTGGGTAATGTTCTTTATGTAGTTTAGGGTTATTTCTCTTCTTTCGGTTCATGCTGAGTGTTCTTTTTCTCAATACCAGGAATGTTTTCTATCATCTCAGGCAGTTGCTGCTGTCTCCAAGCTGGGAACTTGTGTGCATTGTGTATGGGCTTGACTGTTGATATGTTAAGTATAGGATCTGCCCTAATCCTTCGTTTTGCAGTTTCTACAAAGTTGCTACGCTTCAGTCTTCCCTTCCAAAACCATTAAATCTGTTGTACATAGGGTGGTCTGTCAATCTTCTAAATTTTTTCTGCTTGTTGCTGGGCTCTGCTATCTCTTCTATCCTGCATTGGTTGTAAACAAGTGATCTTTTCTAGTTCATTAATAGGCGTTGTCTTCAGGCTTCAGTTATGATTCGCATTCCTTGGTTTTGGACTCTACTTATTTTGTTAAAGTTTGACTTAGCTGCTGTTGCCCAAGCTGCAATGCCATATTCCAGTACTGGCCTCACCCGTCCAGTATATAACTTCTTGAGAACTTTCTCATCTGCTCCCCACGTTGTACCAGCAAGCTTTTTCATGATTGCCATTCTCTGCCTTGCTCTTGTTCGATTTTTCTCAACCTGTGTCTTCCATGTCAGGCGACGATCAAAGGTGACTCCTAGATAGTTTGGATTTTCTTTCATGGCGCAATATTTTTCCATTCAATACCAGCTTAGGTTGCTGAGTTTTATTTGAGAGGGAGAACACTGTGCATGTTGTTTTTCTCCTCACTTATCTTCACTAGCCATGATTTTGACCAGTCCTCTAGCGCTAATAAGGCTTGCTGTATTCTGCTGTTAGCTGTACTAATATATTCTTCAGATGTCCATATGGCTAGGTCATCTGCAAAGGAGGATGTGTGTACTCTGGCTGGAAAATTTTCTGTAATGTCATTTATATATGCTAGGAATAATGTTGGTGAAAGAACTCCTCCTTGGGGGACACCTTGCTCCAGCAGCATCATTTTGCTGTTTGTCCCTTGTACTTTTGTCCTGGCAGTTCTGTTCTCAAGGTAGTGGCTGATCCATTTATACATTTTTCCACAAACATGCATGTTTTGCAGTTTTACTTTCAGTCCTTCCTTCCATACTTTATCAAATGCTTTTTCTAAATCTATCCAGGACTGCTAGTGTGTGCTTTTTCTCTTGGAAGGCATCCTCTATTTCCTGAGCTATATAGGTTATTTGATCTTCAGTGGATCTGTATTTTCTGAATCCTGCTTGGTGTGGTGTTTAAGAGTTTGTTTTCTTCCAGATGCCATGTTAGCCTGCCATTGATAATGAGTTCCATTAATTTTTCCTACACAGCTCAGTAGACTGATAGGTCGATAGCCATTTGGTTCTTCAGGTCTTTTCCTTTCTTTGGGACTGGTATTAGTATAGCTTCCTTCCATGCCTGTGGGACTATTCCTCTCTTCCAGCTGTTATTTAGGGACTGCTAGTAGTTTCTTCTTTGCCTTGGTGCCTAGTCCTATTAGCATTTCATTTGTGATTCCATCCTTTCCTGGTGATTTCTTCTTTTTTAGGGTATTCATTGCCTGTTCCATTTCTTCCATTGTTAGATTTGCCATCATATATTCCGCTGCTGTCTCTGTATTTTCTATGATGTGTCTGTTTGTCTTTTGATTGCTTTCTTCTGTTCGGTTGTAATATCAATGTGGTTTGCATTTGCATAGTGTTCCATTAGTGCATTTGCAGCCTTTTTGCCTGTAAGCAAGGCATTTCCTTGTTTAATGTTATTTGTTTGTTTCTAGGTCCTTCATTGTTCATGGCTTTCACTAGTTTCCATAGTTTGTTTCCATCCCTGTCAAAATTCAGGTTTTCTGTTTTTTCCCTCCAACAATCTCTTGTTGTTTGATTTACTGTTCTTTTATATTTTGCTGAGATGGCTTTGAGAGAGATGTTTGCCTTCAATTGTTTGTTCTCTCTCTGCTGTCTTCCTGGCATCTTCAACTTTGTCCTCCAAACTTTGTAGTTCTTCAGTCCAGTATGGTTTGTAATTTTTCCTCGCTCCTCTTGGAATGGACTCAGTGGCTGCCTGTATTATCGCTCTGTTTAGACTTTCCACCATTTGCTTTATGTTGCCATATCGTGTATTTATTGTTTTCACAATATTTGTCTGTTAGTATGGCAAATCTGTCCCAATCTGCTCGTTTGTAATTCCAGCGGGGCAAGGGCTTTTGCTCCTGTGGAACATACTCCATATTCATTTCAAGCTTGATTGGTCTGTGGTCACTACCTGCTAATTGGTCCAGCACATGGCGATCGATTTTGTGGAGGATGTCTCCTGTGCAGAAAGCTAAGTCTGGAGTAGAAGTGGTAAGCCATCTTCTGGAGTAGAAGCTCGGTGTGTCATCCGCTTTGTTGAGTAGATGGAGATTTGAGTCTATTTCCCAGTCCTCCAATTCATCTCCTCTTTTGTCAGTATCTGGGTATCCCCATCTTTCTGAACGGCTATTAAAGTCTCCGACAATAATGCAGTTTGTGTCAGTTATTTTCATGTTTGAGAGTGTAAGGTCCTTATCTGCTGGGCTATACAGATTGTAGATTCTTATTTTCACGTCCTTTATCATTATGTCAACACCTATAATTTCCGTTTGGTTGTCAGAGATCACAGATACTTCGCTGCAAGGTATTGTATTTCGTGTAAGTATTAGAACTCCTCCTTTGTGTCCTTCGCGGTCGAAACGTGTGGCCTGATATCCTCTGACTGAGAATTTGTGATTGGCGTTGAGGTGTGTCTCTTGAATGCATGCCACATCTATTCTATCTTTATGAAGACGATGTGTTAGGGAGTCTTTCTTCTTGTAAACTCCTTCGGCATTCCACTGTAGTATGTTGAGTGTCCGGGGTATTTGGTCAATAGCTCTTAACCTACTCCTCTGTGCCTTGACTCCACAGCACAGGGGAAGGTGACCACCAGTAGTCATGGGTGGACCCCCTCGAGGCAGGGGGCCCGGCACTATCACCGCCTGATGGGACTTCACGGGATTAGCACCATATCGATTAATTTTGATTTGTGACATCATGAATTAAGTTACGTTGCACTGCTTTGTCAAGCCTGTGGCTCAGTACATCCGATTTCGACAAGCATTTATTCGGGATGCTTTCCCTAGCCTTTGACTGTCCCCAGTCTACCTACAAGGCAGCAGGTTTCACGTTGCACTGCTTTGTCAAGCCTGTGGCTCAGTACATCCGATTTCGACAAGCATGTATTTGGGGTGCTTTCCCTAGCCTTTGACTGTCCCCAGTCTACCTACAAGGCAGCAGGTTTGTGTGTCTCTTCGTCTGGTCCCTCTCCCTTGACCTGTCCGACATGGGTGGCCCTACCAGTAGCTGTGCTACCGTCGGCATAGCTCTTGGGGTCATTGGGACGCACAAGCCCCTCTACCTCGTCACGGTGGACACACAGCAGAGGGGGAACTTTGGGGTTCTCTGTGGGGTTCGCCCTGGCCGATATGCTCTTGCATCTCATCATCCCTTTCAGGACAGTGCTGCCATGCCTCCTGTTCCGTACTCGCGCACTTCTTCAGTCCAGCGTGAATTCTCATTCCTCAGAAGGATTCAAAGCTTTTACCACAAACGCATAGATAGCCCAAC
The DNA here is from genome assembly GCA_014155875.1 of Cepaea nemoralis. Lineage (NCBI taxonomy): Eukaryota > Metazoa > Mollusca > Gastropoda > Stylommatophora > Helicidae > Cepaea > Cepaea nemoralis. The sequence continues at coordinate 332,528 of JACEFZ010014250.1, forward strand.
GGTCGTAGGTCTATACTCATGGTTGATTGGACGGTCCGTGTCATCTCCGTGTGGTCGCCAATGGATCCTTCATTGTCCCCCGCTTTCGCAGGATCCTGGGGGAATCTTTCTTTATGTTGTGTTTCCATTATCATTTGTGATGAGGTTTTATACAGTGTTAGGGTTTATCAGTCCAGTCCACCCCAGCGGTGAAACGTACTACTGTGCTGTAGCAGCCGCAGCAGCATTCCGTCTCTCCGGAAATGTCTGGTGGACTAGCCACACGTTAATCGCAAAAACTCTTGACGTGAAGCAAACACGGCAGGGGGCTTCTGATTGTCAGAAGAAAATACCCTTCCCCAAGTACTCCGGACCATTAATTTCTTGATTCTCTCTGGGGGCGGTCTTGTCCGGGTCGTAACTCCGGGCGTCTTATCCCTGCTGTGGAGACGCTCGGTCACATTAGTTTTCCCCGATGTTATGCTTGTCCCTTCACTGTTACCTTGTCCACTCTAAAGCCCTGCCTCCCTCTGTGGGGAGAGCCTGTGCCTGCCCTGCCACGTGTGGTCGTGGGATGCCAGCCCTCATCCTCCGCCACGACCTCTGTCGCCTGCATATGTCTCTGTTGCTGTGTTCCTTCCCCATGCCCCGTTCACGACGCCACACCATACTAGGAAGCCGGTTCTTCCTTTCTTGCCGGACCCACCTCTTGGTCTCTCTGCAGCTGGCTGGGTGCAACCTATGGTCAATTATTGCTATATTATGGAGGTTGGCAACATTTGCGTGATTAACTACACTGAGACTCACCACCCACATTTGGAGGAAGGGATCAAGAGCTGACACGAGACGTAAAGTTCGTGGTCTTTGGTTGAGAAATTGTTGGTACTGCAGTCACCGCTTCTAACCATACTAGTTTCGAGACTCATTCCACTCTAAGTTACGGCAGTTCCATAGCCAGCACGAGGCCTTTTCGGCTGCCTCGGTTGTTTTTTGGGCCGGGGCTCTTGCTCGTCCTTTCATGCCCATTCGCATCAGCACATCAAATTTATAATATAATTATATATAATATTAATTAAAATTTACATGACATAAAGACTTGAAAAGGGTATTGGATTTCATTTTATCCAACTTTAATTATGAAAATAGTGAAAACACCACAAAAAAAGAAAAATCAAAAAAATTTTCTGAACCAAAATAAAAAAAATCACCACAGACAAAACTATTATCAACGAAAAATTGCACCAAACATAAATGTCTGCTTACTTTTTAAGCTCTGGAGGATGCGCTTTGCTCATTTTCTGTGCTTCTGTAAACCAGTATTAATCACAAACGACAACTAAACGACTTAGCGTCTTTCTCTACAATTTGGAACGCTTGCCGAATTACCGGAAACGGAATCAACCGGTTTTTTTCGGTATAAAATATATTCATTTAATTTATCTGCATCTAAATGCATTATTTGATTTCATGAAGTATACGATTTATATTAAAGATTAAGTAGACCATAAAGAAGCAATAATTTTGTTTTAGATAAATAACAAACAAACAGATAGTGTTTGATCTGCAATAACTGACTTTGAAAAGTGCTTTCAATGGTTCAATACTAACAATGTTTGATAACACATTGAAGAATAGAAGTAACCAACCATTGTTGGTAGCGAATCATGATGTGAGAAGCTATCCAGGCAGCAAAGGCAGAAAAGACAAACTTCCATGCGACATGGATAGACTTTGTCAATACATACAGGTCACTGTCCCACCAGATGATGTGCAGGCCTTCAAAATATAACACGTATTTGAGGAAATCGCAACAGTTCTGTCTGGCTTTTCGCTTCTTCATCTCAGCGTTCACGATTAGATGAGGTGACATCAAGGAGGGCATAACAATGGAATGTACGATTTCCCCTCTGCTGTGTGTCCACCGTGACGAGGTAGAGGGGCTTGTGCGTCCCAATGACCCCAAGAGCTATGCCGACGGTAGCACAGCTACTGGTAGGGCCACCCATGTCGGACAGGTCAAGGGAGAGGGACCAGACAAAGAGACACACAAACCTGCTGCCTTGTAGGTAGACTGGGGACAGTCAACGGCTAGGGAAAGCATCCCAAATAAATGCTTGTCGAAATCGGATGTACTGAACAACAGGTTTGACAAAGCAGTGCAACGTAACTTAATTCATGATGTCACAAATCAAAATTAATCGTTATGGTGCTAATCCCGTGAAGTCCCATCAGGCGGCGATAGTGCCGGGCCCCCTGCCTCGAGGGGGTCCACCCATGACTACTGGTGGTCACCTTCCCCTGTGCTGTGGAGTCAAGGCACAGAGGAGTAAGTTAAGAGCTATTGACCAAATACCCCGGACACTCAACATACTACAGTGGAATGCCGAAGGAGCTTACAAGAAGAAAGACTCCCTAACACAGCGTCTTCATAAAGATAGAATAGATGTGGCATGCATTCAAGAGACACACCTCAACGCCAATCACAAATTCTCAGTCAGAGGATATCAGGCCACACGTTTCGACCTCGAAGGACACAAAGGATGAGTTCTAATACTTACACGAAATACAATACCTTGCAGCGAAGTATCTTGATCTCAGACAACCAAATGGAAATTATAGGTGTTGATATAATGATAAAGGACGTGAAAATAAGAATCTACAATCTGTATAGCCCAGCAGATAAGGACCTTACACTCTCAAACATGAAAATAACTGACACAAACTGCATTATTGTCGGAGACTTTAATAGCCGTTCAGAAAGATGGGGATACCCAGATACTGACAAAAGAGGAGATGAATTGGAGGACTGGGAAATAGACTCAAATCTCCATCTACTCAACAAAGCGGATGACACACCGAGCTTCTACTCCAGAAGATGGCTTACCACTTCTACTCCAGACCTAGCTTTCTGCACAGGAGACATCCTCCACAAAATCGATCGCCATGTGCTGGACCAATTAGCAGGTAGTGACCACAGGACCAATCAAGCTTGTAATGAATATGGAGTATGTTCCACAGGAGCAAAAGCCCTTGACCCGATGGAATTACAAACGAGCAGATTGGGACAGATTTGCCATACTAACAGACAAATATTGTGAAAACATAAATACACGATATGGCAACATAAAGCAACATGGTGGAAAGTCTAAACAGAGTGATAATACAGGCAGCCACTGAGTCCATTCCTAGAGGAGCGAGGAAAAATTACAAACCATACTGGACTGAAGAACTACAAAGTTTGGAGGACAAAGTTGAAGATGCCAGGAAGACAGCAGAGAGAGAGAGAGAGATAGAAGAGAGAGAGAGAGAGAGAGAGAGAGAGAGAGAGAGAGAGAGAGGAGAGAGAGAGAGAGAGAAGAGAACAAACAATTGAAGCGAATATCTCTCTCAAAGCCATCTCAGCAAAATACAAAAGAACAGTAAATCAAACAACAAGAGATTGTTGGAGGAAAAAAACAGAAAATCTGAATTTTGACAGGGATGGAAACAAACTATGGAAACTAGTGAAAGCCATGAACAATGAAGGACCTAGAACAAACAAATAACAATTAAACAAGGAAATGCCTTGCTTACAGGAAAAAAGGCTGCAAATGCACTAATGGAACACTATGCAATGCAAATCACATTGATATTACAACCAAACAGAAGAAAGCAATCAAAGACAAACAGATATATCATAGAAATACAGAGACAGCAGCAGAATATATGATGGCAAATCTAACAATGGAAGAAATGGAACAGGCAATGAATACCCTAAAAAAGAAGAAATCACCAGGAAAGGATGGAATCACAAATGAAATGCTAATAGGACTAGGCACCAAGGCAAAGAAGAAACTACTAGCAGTCCTAAATAACAGCTGGAAGAGAGGAATAGTCCCACAGGCATGGAAGGAAGCTATACTAATACCAGTCCCAAGAAAGGAAAAGACCTGGAAGAACCAAATGGCTATCGACCTATCAGTCTACTTAGCTGTGTAGGAAAATTAATGGAACGCATTATCAATGGCAGGCTAACATGGCATCTGGAAGAAAACAAACTCTTAACACCACACCAAGCAGGATTCAGAAAGTACAGATCCACTGAAGATCAAATAACCTATATAGCTCAGGAAATAGAAGATGCCTTCCAAGAGAAAAAGCACACATTAGCAGTCTGGATAGATTTAGAAAAAGCATTTGATAAAGTATGAAAGGAAGGACTGAAAGTAAAACTGCAAAACATGCATGTTTGTGGAAAAATGTATAAATGGATCAGCCACTACCTTGAGAACAGAACTGACCAGGACAAAAGTACAAGGACAAACAAGCAAAATGATGCTGCTTGAGCAAGGTGTCCCCCAAGGAGGAGTTCTTTCACCAACATTATTCCTAGCATATATAAATGACATCACAGAAAATTTTCCAGCCAGAGTACACACATCATCCTTTGCAGATGACCTAGACATATGGACATCTGAAGAATATATTAGTACAGCTAACAGCAGAATACAGCAAGCCTTATTAGCGCTAGAGGACTGGTCAAAATCATGGCTAGTGAAGATAAGTGAGGAGAAAACAACATGCACAGTGTTCTCCCTCTCAAATAAAACTCAGCAACCTAAGCTGGTATTGAATGGAAAAATATTGCGCCATGAAGAAAATCCAAACTATCTAGGAGTCACCTTTGATCGTCGCCTGACATGGAAGACACAGGTTGAGAAAATCGAACAAGAGCAAGGCAGAGAATGGCAATCATGAAAAAGCTTGCTGGTACAACGTGGGGAGCAGATGAGAAAGTTCTCAAGAAGTTATATACTGGACGGGTGAGGCCAGTACTGGAATATAGCATTGCAGCTTGGGCAACAGCAGCTAAGTCAAACTTTAACAAAATAAGTAGAGTCCAAAACCAAGGAATGCGAATCATAACTGGAAGCCTGAAGACAACGCCTATTAATGACCTAGAAAAGATCACTTGTTTACAACCAATGCAGGATAGAATAGATAGCAGAGCCAAGCAACAAGCAGAAAAATTTAGAAGATTGACAGACCACCCTATGTACAACAGATTTAATGGTTTTGGAAAGGGAAGACTGAAGCGTAGCAACTTTGTAGAAACTGCAAAACGAAGGATTAGGGCAGATCCTATACTTAACATATCAACAGTCAAGCCCATATACAATGCACACAAGTTCCCAGCTTGGAGACAGCAGCAATTGCCTGAGATGATAGAAAATATTCCTGGTATTGAGAAAAAGAACACTCAGCATGAAACCGAAAGAAGAGAAATAACCCTAAACTACATAAAAGAACATTACCCAAGCAGGAATTGGACCCATGCATATACAGATGGATCAGCCAAAAATTCAATAGAGAATGGAGGAGGAGGAATTCTCCTAAATTTAAAAAATGGAGTGAAAAAAACACATTCAATGGCAACTTGAAAATTTTCAAGTAGCTTCAAAGCGGAGGTAGAGGCTCTGAAAACTGCAGCAGAAATGCTCCTGATGGAGGAAAATAAAGAGAAGCAAATAGCTATCTTCACAGATGCAAAGTCAGCTGTCTCAATACTGAAGAGCAATAACAGCACAGAACTAACTGACCTAAGAGCAGCACTCCATGGTCTATGCCAGAAATCCAAAAAAGTTGTAATACAGTGGATCCCATCACATTGCAGTATACCTGGAAACGAAGAGGCTGACAGACTGGCAAAAGAGGGCGGACGACTACCACAGCCTGACATAGACATAACCTATAATGAGGCAAAGAGGTTGATAAAAAGCACTTATAGAACCAAATGGGAATCAGAGCATCCAGGCCATCAGAAGGATGATGCATATTACAAACTCGACCGAAGAGAACAAGTAGCAATCTTCAGACTCCGCACAGGACATAACAGGCTGAAATACCACTTGTTCAATAAACTAAAGATAGGAGATACCGATGAATGTAATTGTAGAACTGGAAAAATGACAGCAAAACATTTGCTGCAGGATTGCCCAACGTATGCAGAACAGAGAAAGATATTTTGGCCCACACCTGCTTCATTTGAGGACAAGCTCTATGGAGATATCCAACAAGCTAAAGTTGACCGCAGCTTACTTACACTACATACAGGTTGACATTTAAAGGTGCATGAAGACCCAGAGGCATGAAATGGAATATTGCTTGGATAGCAAATCCATTATGTGGAAAGTCCAAATCGAAAGCTCGCTGTGTGGGCTTCATAAAAGGTGGAAAAGTGTCCTAGTGGCACGAAATGGAATATTGCTTGGATAGCAAATCCATTACGAGGAAAGTCCGAATCAAACGCCCATTGTGTGGGCTTCATAAAAGGTGGAACAGTGTCCTAGTGGCATGAAATGGAATATTGCTTGGATAGCAAATCCATTACGTGGAAAGTCCGAATCAAAAGCCCACTGTGTGGGCTTCATAAAAGGTGGAAAAGTGTCCTAGTGGCACGAAATGGAATATTGCTTGGATAGCAAATCCATTACGTGGAAAGTCTGAATCAAAAGCCCACTGTGTGGGCTTCATAAAAGGTGGAAAAGTGTCCTAGTGGCACGAAATGGAATATTGCTTGAATAGCAAATCCATTACATGGAAAGTCCGAATCGAAAGCTCACTGTGTGGATGTCATCTGCAGACTGCATACTTCTGGTTTCCGGAAGAACAGCCTATGGTGAACGGAAGGCCCAATATACGGAAGTGTGGCTAAGCAGCCATGTGCAGGACGTGACGATTCCTTGGGTGAGCCCAGTATCAGAGCGCTATGTATCGGCTCTGCAAGTATGGAAGCCTCCTTGGATGGCGGGGAATGCCCATGGTCTGCCCCTGCCTTCTCTTGAGGGCTGACCAGGATCTTTGGCTGTTCTATATGGACCAGCTGGGATGGGGGATAACACCACAACAGTGAGAGTCAAACGTCCTAAGAAACCCCCGGGAAGGTTAACCCGGTCAACAAATGCCCGCAGAAGTCGGATGTGTCGGCCTACTGGCGCAAGAACGCAGCTCTGCTGTAAACAGGCACAACGCAATCACATCCGGAAAAAAACTCCGGATGAACGAAGAAGAAGAAGAAGAAGAATGTACGATTTAACCGACGCTGCTCTTCTTGACAATGCAGGTCATTCTTGATACGGTGGTCGGCTACGAACAAGATTCGAAATTCAGCAAAGGGTGCAAAATATCACCACTAAAGGCTTTCATTGACAACACTATCATCATGGTACTAGAGGAGAGCCATGATGGCAGCATGCTCCGAAGACTTGGATAAGCTTCAAGCCCAATAAATCAAGAAGTTCGTCAATTGTAAAGGGAAAAGTGGTGGCAACTGCGATCATGGTTACACGCCAGGAAATCCCGAAAGTTATAGGTGGATAAACCTGAAATGTGTTTTGTTATTCTGTTATGTCAAACGACCTAACTGCCCACTGGGCATTCCTATGCATGTTCAGTCTTACAATGCAGCAACCATTCCTAAGATGTATGCTTGCTGTTCCCATGAAGAGCTGGTTATGATACTTGAAGTACTTGAATTACTTCCTCCCTCGAACTCGAAGACTGTACTGATAAGGCTTCACTCCCAAAGCAGGCTAGCGTCGTGTCTCGTCAATATTCGTCAGAATCCCCGTTTATATTGGTGTATTATTTGCCAGCTGGTTGACACGCGCATTACCTTTAACTCCGACACGTCTGAGTGCATACATCCAAGTGGTTGGTGTGAGCGCGATTTCCGAATGCTGTCTCCCCTCTGCCGTGCGTCCACCTTGACGAAGTAGAGGGGCTTGCGCGTTCCAATGACCCCAAGAGCTATGCCGACGGTAGCACAGCTACTGGTAGGGTCACCCATTTCGGACAGGTCAAGGGAGAGGGACCAGACGAAGTGACGCACAAACCTGCTGCCTTGTAGGTAGACTGGGGACAGTCAAAGGCTAGGGAAAGCATCCCGAAAAGTGCTTGTCGAAATCGGATGTACTGAGCCACAAGCTTGACAAAGAAGTGCAACGTAACTTTATCATTTCATGATGCCACAGATGAAAATTATTCGTTATGGTGCTAATCCCGTGAAGTCCCATCAGGCGGTGATAGTGCCGGGCCCCCTGCCTCGAGGGGGTCCACCCATGACTACTGGTGGTCACCTTCCCCTGTGCTGTGGAGTCAAGGCACAGAGGAGTAGGTTAAGAGCTATTGACCAAATAACAAGGACACTCAACATACTACAGTGGAATGCCGAAGGAGTTTATAACAAGAAAGAATCCCTGACACAGCGTCTTCATAAAGATAGAATAGATGTGGCATGCATTCAAGAGACACACCTCAATGCCAATCGCAAATTTTCAGTCAGAGGATATCAGGCCACACGTTTCGACCGCGAAGGACATAAAGGAGGAGTTCTAATACTTACACGAAATACAATACCTTGCAGCGAAGTATCTGTGATCTCTGACAACCAAACAGAAATTAGTGTTGATATAATGATAAAGGACGTGAAAATAAGAATCTACAATCTGTATAGCCCAGCAGATAAGGACCTTACACTCTCAAACATGAAAATAACTGACACAAACTGCATTATTGTCGGAGACTTTAATAGCCGTTCAGAAAGATGGGGATACCCAGATACTGACAAAAGAGGAGATGAATTGGAGGACTGGGAAATAGACTCAAATCTCCATCTACTCAACAAAGCGGATGACACACCGAGCTTCTACTCCAGAAGATGGCTTACCACTTCTACTCCAGACCTAGCTTTCTGCACAGGAGACATCCTCCACAAAATCGATCGCCATGTGCTGGACCAATTAGCAGGTAGTGACCACAGACCAATCAAGCTTGTAATGAATATGGAGTATGTTCCACAGGAGCAAAAGCCCTTGCCCCGATGGAATTACAAACGAGCAGATTGGGACAGATTTGCCATACTAACAGACAAATATTGTGAAAACATAAATACACGATATGGCAACATAAAGCAAATGGTGGAAAGTCTAAACAGAGCGATAATACAGGCAGCCACTGAGTCCATTCCTAGAGGAGCGTGGAAAAATTACAAACCATACTGGACTGAAGAACTACAAAGATTGGAGGACAAAGTTGAAGATGCCAGGAAGACAGCAGAGAGAGAACAAACAATTGAAGCGAATATCTCTCTCAAAGCCATCTCAGCAAAATATAAAAGAACAGTAAATCAAACAACAAGAGATTGTTGGAGGGAAAAAACAGAAATCCTGAATTTTGACAGGGATGGAAACAAACTATGGAAACTAGTGAAAGCCATGAACAATGAAGGACCTAGAAACAAACAAATAACAATTAAACAAGGAAATGCCTTGCTTACAGGAAAAAAGGCTGCAAATGCACTAATGGAACACTATGCAAATGCAAACCACATTGATATTACAACCGAACAGAAGAAAGCAATCAAAGACAAACAGATACATCATAGACAATACAGAGACAGCAGCAGAATATATGATGGCAAATCTAACAATGGAAGAAATGGAACAGGCAATGAATACCCTAAAAAAGAAGAAATCACCAGGAAAGGATGGAATCACAAATGAAATGCTAATAGGACTAGGCAACAAGGCAAAAAAGAAACTACTAGCAGTCCTAAATAACAGCTGGAAGAGAGGAATAGTCCCACAGGCATGGAAGGAAGCTATACTAATACCAGTCCCAAAGAAAGGAAAAGACCTGGAAGAACCAAATGGCTATCGACCTATCAGTCTACTTAGCTGTGTAGGAAAATTAATGGAACGCATTATCAATGGCAGGCTAACATGGCATCTGGAAGAAAACAAACTCTTAACACCACACCAAGCAGGATTCAGAAAGTGCAGATCCACTGAAGATCAAATAACCTATATAGCTCAGGAAATAGAAGATGCCTTCCAAGAGAAAAAGCACACACTAGCAAACTGGATAGATTTAGAAAAAGCATTTGATAAAGTATGGAAGGAAGGACTGAAAGTAAAACTGCAAAACATGCATGTTTGTGGAATAATGTATAAATGGATCAGCCACTACCCTGAGAACAGAACTGCCAGGACAAAAGTACAAGGACAAACAAGCAAAATGATGCTGCTGGAGCAAGGTGTCCCCCAAGGAGGAGTTCTTTCACCAACATTATTCCTAGCATCTATAATGACATCACAGAAAATTTTCCAGCTAGAGTACACACATCCTCCTTTGCAGATGACCTAGCCATATGGACATCTGAAGAATATATTAGTACAGCTAACAGCAGAATACAGCAAGCCCTATTATCGCTAGAGGACTGGTCAAAATCATGGCTAGTGAAGATAAGTGAGGAGAAAACAACATGCACAGTGTTCTCCCTCTCAAATAAAACTCAACAACCTAAGCTGGTATTGAATGGAAAAATATTGCGCCATGAAGAAAATCCAAACTATCTAGGAGTCACCTTTGATCGTCGCCTGACATGGAAGACACAGGTTGAGAAAAATCGAACAAGAGCAAGGCAGAGAATGGCAATCATGAAAAAGCTTGCTGGTACAACGTGGGGAGCAGATGAGAAAGTTCTCAAGAAGTTACTGGAATATGGCATTGCAGCTTGGGCAACAGCAGCTAAGTCAAACTTTAACAAAATAAGTAGAGTCCAAAACCAAGGAATGCGAATCATAACTGGAAGCCTGAAGACAACGCCTATTAATGAACTAGAAAAGATCACTTGTTTACAACCAATGCAGGATAGAAGAGATAGCAGAGCCCAGCAACAAGCAGGACAATTTAGAAGATTGACAGACCACCCTATGTACAACAGATTTATGGTTTTGGAAAGGGAAGACTGAAGCGTAGCAACTTTGTAGAAACGCAAAACGTAGGAATAGGGCAGATCCTAACATATCAACAGTCCAGCCCATACACAATGCACACAAGTTCCCAGCTTGGAGACAGCAGCAACTGCCTGAGATGATAGAAAACATTCCTGGTATTGAGAAAAAGAACACTCAGCATGAAACCGAAAGAAGAGAAATAACCCTAAACTACATAAAAGAACATTACCCAAGCAGGAATTGGACCCATGCATATACAGATGGGTCAGCCAAAAATTCAATAGAATGGAGGAGGAGGAATTCTCCTAAATTTAAAAATGGAGTGAAAAAAACACATTCAATGGCAACTGGAAAATTTTCAAGTAACTTCAAAGCGGAGGTAGAGGCTTTGAAAAACTGCAGCAGACAATGCTCCTGATGGAGGAAAATAAAGAGAAGCAAATAGCTATCTTCACAGATGCAAAGACAGCTGTCTCAATACTCAAGAGCAATAACAGCACAGAACTAACTGACCTAAGAGCAGCACTCCATGGTCTATGCCAGAAATCCAAAAAAGTTGTAATACAGTGGATCCCATCACATTGCAGTATACCTGGAAACGAAGAGGCTGACAGACTGGCAAAAGAGGGCGGACGACTACCACAGCCTGACATAGACATAACCTATAATGAGGCAAAGAGGTTGATAAAAAGCACTTATAGAACCAAATGGGAATCAGAGCATCCAGGCCATCAGAAGGATGATGCATATTACAAACTCGACCGAAGAGAACAAGTAGCAATCTTCAGACTCCGCACAGGACATAACAGGCTGAAATACCACTTGTTCAATAAACTAAAGATAGGAGATACCGATGAATGTAATTGTAGAACTGGAAAAATGACAGCAAAACATTTGCTGCAGGATTGCCCAACGTATGCAGAACAGAGAAAGATATTTTGGCCCACACCTGCTTCATTTGAGGACAAGCTCTATGGAGATATCAACAAGCTAAAGTTGACCGCAGATTACTTTAACTATATACAGGTTGACATTTAAAGGTGCATGAAGACCCAGAGGCATGAAATGGAATATTGCTTGGATAGCAAATCCATTACTGTGGAAAGTCCAAATCGAAAAGCCGCATTGTGTGGGCTTCATAAAAGGTGGAAAAGTGTCCTAGTGGCACGAAATGGAATATTGCTTGGATAGCAAATCCATTACGTGGAAAGTCCGAATCAAAAGCCCACTGTGTGGGCTTCATAAAAGGTGGAAAAGTGTCCTAGTGGCACGAATGGAATATTGCTTGGATAGCAAATCCATTACGTGGAAAGTCTGAATCAAAAGCCCACTGTGTGGGCTTCATAAAAGATGGAAAAGTGTCCTAGTGGCACGAAATGGAATATTGCTTGGCTAGCAAATCCATTACATGGAAAGTCCGAATCGAAAGCTCACTGTGTGGAATGTCATCTGCAGACTGCATACTTCTGGTTTCCGGAAGAACAGCCTATGGTGAACGGAAGGCCCAATATACGGAAGTGAGGCTAAGCAGCCATGTGCAGGACGTGACGATTCCTTGGGTGAGCCCAGTACCAGAGCGCTATGTATCGGCTCTGCAAGTATGGAAGCCTCCTTGGATGGCGGGGAATGCCCATGGTCTGCCCCTGCCTTCCCTTGAGGGCTGACCAGGATCTTTGGCTGTTCTATATGGACCAGCTGGGATGGGGGATAACACCACAACAGTGAGAGTCAAACGTCCTAAGAAACCCCCGGGAAGGTTAACCCGGTCAACAAATGCCCGCAGAAGTCGGATGTGTCGGCCTAACGGCGCAAGAACGCAGCTCTGCTGTAAACAGGCACAACGCAATCACATCCGAAAAAAAAAAACTCCGGATGAACGAAGAAGAAGAAGAATGCTGTCTTTCCATTCAGAGAGGACATTGCCGGTTGCGATCTTTTGTACCATGTTCATGGGTCTAATAAGATTATTGCTTGTGAATATTGTCTATTCTGCTGCCCATGCAAATGCTCTCGCGGCAGCTGTGATCTCCATAGTCAGGCTTGATGTAATTATTTAGAACACGTCGTCATCTTCTTTGATTGCTTCCTCCATTCTTTATGCTATGTACTCTTTCGTTGACGTTGACTAGTACCTCTCGAGCCCATCAGTGTAGATGATGATGTTTTCCAGACGTGAATGTTGTTCTACAAGTTCCCTTATTTCAGTCTTGATCGGTGCAAGCAACTGACCTCTGCAGTATCCCCCGTAAGATAATGATAACATGAGAGTGTCTGTGCATGTCTACAGATGTATTAGTCCATTCTTCTTCGTGTTGGAGATCATCCGAGGCAGAGACCTGCTTGATTATCTCTTCATCAAAGTTAAATTCATACAAAAGACAACATTGCTGTTATAGACATATTTCAAGCGAACGAAAGAAGAAGAAGATCTCTTCACCCTTGGCCAACCAGGAGAGACCTCTTGTAAGGCGTATTCCATTTCTATTGTCGATAGATACCTGTGCAGGCGGATGTCTCGTGTATGTCTTAACCTGTAGAATGGTGTGCCTTGTGGCCATCGTTGGTACATCAAGGATGCATCTCATTGCTGGGTGCGAACTGTCTTTTGAGCAGCCAACCATGAGCCTCGTGGCCTCATTTTGCACTTTATCTAATTTTTCTAGCTGGGTTTCGCTAACAGAGAGACTTTCCCAGACCAAAGTCTATGACGCTGAAAACATATACCCAGCAGAGATGGAAAAGCACGCGCTATGCTGTTATCGTCACCTTCAGTGCTGTTATGCCTTTCCTGGATCTGATTATCACATTGTCCGTGTGATACTTGTGTGACAAGCATCTGTCAAAGATGATGGTAAGATATTTCACCATGTTCGTTCTGTCGCTGTCTATACCGTCAAAGCCGAGAAGAAACATGATCAGTGTCTTGACAGAGTGCACGATGCCTTATTGACGTACAAAAATGTCGTACGACATTTACGTATACACGAGACAGTGGAAACCCATCTGTAAGCTATAGTCATGAGCAGACTGATAAGATGTTCAGCATCCATGTCCCTAATGTTTATATATTCCGAAACTGCATCTTATTTTTGAGATAATCATGAGCAAGGTAGCGGCGTTAGAGAGGAAGATCAACACAGCCCCCCCCCCCCCCACTTCCAGTCAGTCAGACGCAGCGCTGTCCTGCAGGAAAGCAAAGCTCATGCTACCCTTCAAGTAGCATTCAAGGAATTAGAAGAAAGCTCATACTACCCTTCAAGTAGCATTCAAGGAATTAGACGAAAGCTCATGCTACCCTTCAAGTAGCATTCAAGGAATTAGAAGAAAACTCATGCTACCCTTCAAGTAGCATTCAAGGAATTAGAAGAAAGCTCATGCTACCCTTCAAGTAGCATTCAAGGAATTAGAAGAAAGCTCATGCTACCCTTCAAGTAGCATTCAAGGAATTAGAAGAAAGCTCATGCTACCCTTCAAGTAGCATTCAAGGAATTAGAAGAAAGCTCATGCTACCCTTCAAGTAGCATTCAAGGAATTAGAAGAAAGCTCATGCTACCCTTCAAGTAGCATTCAAGGAATTAGAAGAAAGCTCATGCTACCCTTCAAGTAGCATTCAAGGAATTAGAAGAAAGCTCATGCTACCCTTCAAGTAGCATTCAAGGAATTAGAAGAAAGCTCATGCCACCTTCAAGTAGCATTCAAGGAATTAGAAGAAAGCTCATGCCACCCTTCAAGTAGCATTCAAGGAATTAGAAGAAAGCTCATGCCACCCTTCAAGTAGCATTCAAGGAATTAGAAGAAAGCTCATGCCACCCTTCAAGTAGCATTCAAGGAATTAGAAGAAAGCTCATGCCACCCTTCAAGTAGCATTCAAGGAATTAGAAGAAGCTCATGCTACCCTTCAAGTAGCATTCAAGGAATTAGAAGAAAGCTCATGCTACCCTTCAAGTAGCATTCAGGGAATTAGAAGAAAGCTCATGCCACCCTTCAAGTAGCATTCAAGGAATTAGAAGAAAGCTCATGCCACCCTTCAAGTAGCATTCAAGGAATTAGAAGAAAGCTCATGCCACCCTTCAAGTAGCATTCAAGGAATTAGAAGAAAGCTCATGCCACCCTTCAAGTAGCATTCAAGGAATTAGAAGAAAGCTCATGCCACCCTTCAAGTAGCATTCAAGGAATTAGAAGAAAGCTCATGCTACCCTTCAAGTAGCATTCAAGGAATTAGAAGAAAGCTCATGCTACCCTTCAAGTAGCATTCAAGGAATTAGAAGAAAGCTCATGCTACCCTTCAAGTAGCATTCAAGGAATTAGAAGAAAGCTCATGCTACCCTTCAAGTAGCATTCAAGGAATTAGAAGAAAGCTCATGCTACCCTTCAAGTAGCATTCAAGGAATTAGAAGAAAGCTCATGCTACCCTTCAAGTAGCTTTCAAGGAATCAGAAGAAAGCTCATGCTACCCTTCAAGTAGCATTCAAGGAATTAGAAGAAAGCTCATGCCACCCTTCAAGTAGCATTCAAGGAATTAGAAGAAAGCTCATGCTACCCTTCAAGTAGCATTCAAGGAATTAGAAGAAAGCTCATGCTACCCTTCAAGTAGCATTCAAGGAATTAGAAGAAAGCTCATGCTACCCTTCAAGTAGCATTCAAGGAATTAGAAGAAAGCTCATGCTACCCTTCAAGTAGCATTCAAGGAATTAGAAGAAAGCTCATGCTACCCTTCAAGTAGCTTTCAAGGAATCAGAAGAAAGCTCATGCTACCCTTCAAGTAGCATTCAAGGAATTAGAAGAAAGCTCATGCCACCCTTCAAGTAGCATTCAAGGAATTAGAAGAAAGCTCATGCCACCCTTCAAGTAGCATTCAAGGAATTAGAAGAAAGCTCATGCCACCCTTCAAGTAGCATTCAAGGAATTAGAAGAAAGCTCATGCCACCCTTCAAGTAGCATTCAAGGAATTAGAAGAAAGCTCATGCCACCCTTCAAGTAGCATTCAAGGAATTAGAAGAAAGCTCATGCCACCCTTCAAGTAGCATTCAAGGAATTAGAAGAAAGCTCATGCCACCCTTCAAGTAGCATTCAAGGAATTAGAAGAAAGCTCATGCTACCCTTCAAGTAAGCATTCAAGGAATTAGAAGAAAGCTCATGCTACCCTTCAAGTAGCATTCAAGGAATTAGAAGAAAGCTCCTGCTACCCTTCAAGTAGCATTCAAGGAATTAGAAGAAAGCTCCTGCTACCCTTCAAGTAGCATTCAAGGAATTAGAAGAAAGCTCCTGCTACCCTTCAAGTAGCATTCAAGGAATTAGAAGAAAGCTCATGCTACCCTTCAAGTAGCATTCAAGGAATTAGAAGAAAGCTCATGCTACCCTTCAAGTAGCATTCAAGGAATTAGAAGAAAGCTCATGCCACCCTTCAAGTAGCATTCAAGGAATTAGAAGAAAGCTCATGCTACCCTTCAAGTAGCATTCAAGGAATTAGAAGAAAGCTCATGCTACCCTATCAAGTAGCATTCAAGGAATTAGAAGAAAGCTCATGCTACCCATCAAGTAGCATTCAAGGAATTAGAAGAAAGCTCATGCTACCCTTCAAGTAGCATTCAAGGAATTAGAAGAAAGCTCATGCTACCCTTCAAGTAGCATTCAAGGAATTAGAAGAAAGCTCATGCTACCCTTCAAGTAGCATTCAAGGAATTAGAAGCTGGGAAAGGGGCGCAATGATGCTGCTGGAGTCCCCAGATCAAACCAACTTGCCAACTTCTATCCAGAACAGGAAGGCGTAGAAGAATAGCAACGCTGTCAACTCTGCACAGGAATTGCTGAAACTAAAAGAAGTGGTGATATATACCCAAGCAAAGTCTCGTACAGGGCAAGGTCCAGTGTTGGTACAATGAGTCGGCCAAGGAACGCTTATTCTATGAGGGCAAGTCAATAAGTAAACAGTTTTGTGGGATAGCAGGTAAATGTAGTTGGCGTTTTCTCCATGTGTCATTAGGTGACAGCAACATCGAACTTTATTTATATTCCCGTTCGTCAGGTGGCGCTAGGTGTCTCATGCGCATGCGTAACGCATAAATAAAATGGCGATTGTACTTACTGAGTGTACAACCAAAGGGCAACGTGCAGTACGTATTTTGTGTGGGGAAAAGGACTGCATGCAAAGGACATTCATAAGGAAATGCTTCCTGTTTATGCTGACAAATGTTTGTCCTGTAAAGCGGTGCATAGCTTGGTATAAAAATTTTCTCAAGGACGCTCTAAAATTGTTGATGAAATCCGATCTGGCCGTCCTGTTGAGATTGCAACAGAAGCATCCGTGCAGCGGGTAGAGGAGATGATTAGAGGTGACAGGCGAGTAACGATAGACTCTACAGCAGTGCTTCCCAACGTGGGGCTCACGCCCCACAGGAGAGCAATTCGATTGTTAAGGGGGGCAATTCGAAAATGGAAGAAATCGGCTGGATATAACAAAACGGGGAGACTTGAGACTGAAGTTAACTAAATTAGAATCTGACATAAAATCTCTTTGCAGCAAGCATCAAGCGCAAGGATCTCACTAAATTTAAATAATAACTAATAATTAAAATAATATACAAAAATCTTTCATTAAAATTATTTTGTACTTGAATTTCAGTTCTCCATTATATGTTTTGAAAATTTACTTACTGTTTTTGCTCAATAATTTCCTAGTGATTTCTTCCTAAAACCTATCGGTCCTTTGGCTAGGATCGGGTGCATTTGCTGCTCTGCCCCTAGTTGTGCGCCTGGTCTGGTCGGGGGCCGGGATGATCAAATAAAATCCCATCACATATCTTCACCTTAGATGTGGGCCTGGTGGACCACTGTGGGCAATAGCTCACAGTGAGACTAAGGGTCCACACAAAAAAAGAGGTAGGCGGGGAAACCAGCTTGTCTGGGGTAACAGCCAAACCAAACAAAAACCAAAAAAATGCACCCAATACAACCGACACACAAGGGCGAGGGACCGGGGGGGGGGGGGGGGGCTCTGGACCCTCTGGGAACCCTGAGCCCTTCTAAAAAAAAAATCACGTTTCTTTAGTGAACTTTTCAATTTTTGAATATTAAAAATGATGCATTTGTTGGGGGGAGGGGGGGGGGGGGCATAAGAAAGGCTTTAGAAAGGCTTAGGTGGGGCATAGCACAAAAAATGTTGGGAAACACTGCTTTATAGCATCTGCAATAGGGTGTTCACATGTTTCAGCATACAGCATAATGCATGATCGATTGAAATTTAAGAAATGTGCTCAAGGTGGGTACCCAGACAATTGAAGGAGGAACACGAAATGAACCGATTTCGCCTGTCCTTGCATCATCTCTGTCGATACGAAGATGAAGGAGAAGACATGCTGAACAGGATTGTTACTGGGGACGAATAATGGGTGCATCACTACCAGTCCGAATCAAAGCGTGCTTCAATGCAATGGAAACACCCTTCTTCGCCTTGTGTCCAAAAATCCAAGATTACGCCATTAGCAGGGACGGTTATGCTAACAGTGTTCTGGGATTGTCAAAGAGTGCTTTTAACATATTTCAAGAAGAAAGATGACAATGTGAATTCTGAATCGTACTGTGAAGTTCTATCGATGCTTCATGATGCAATTCGAAGAAAACGTCAAGGACTGCTGTCTAGAGGAATGTTGCTTCTTCATGACAATGCCAGACCACATACGGCTCGATTAACTCAGAAGAAAATTAACCAACCAAGGTGGGAAGGTCTGGAACATCCACCTTACAGCCCCGACTTAGCCCCTGGCGATTTTCACCATTTTGGTCCACTGAAAACTCACCTTGGCGGGAGACATTTCGCGAATGACGCCGAAGTTGAATGTGAAGTGAAAACGTACTTTAGAAAACAGAGCACGCAGTTCTATGCAGCCCGTTTGGGAGGACTGATAAAACGATGGGATAAGTGCATCAATGTTGGTTAAAATTATGTTGAGAAATAAAGGGACAATGGATGTATATAAATAAACTTGTTTCAAGTTGTTATAATATTTAGTTATTTTTCTACAGACATTTGTGACTTACTTATTGACAGTTAACTTGGACAAATGCAGAAAGTCCGAATGCACACCGAATCCTCTCTGCTGAAAGAATCAGACCGTCGAACACATCTTATCTGCGTGTAAGGTAGAACTCGGGCAAGGCATACTCACAATCTGACACAGCAACGTGACACTGGGCTGGCAGCCATGGTAGATGCGTCGATATTACTTACAGACATTCAAGTATTTGGCGCCTGGATAACATCAGATGGGAGACGATGTATTTACGTGGGACTCATTTGTGTAATGAAAAATGAAAACAATGTGGAGATATGACATGTTTAATCTCTGTACATAATATGTGCTTTGTGAAACACTTTTGTTACAATTTGCAGCAGTAGCTATATAACACTGGTCTCTGTGGCCTAGGGCTTGCGAACGCGGTTTGTGAGCCCGTATACCCGGGTTTGAAACACAGCGGTGCTGGTTTTTTCGAAAAGGTATAGGGGCCGGTCGTTCAGAAAGCAATGGCAAACTACTGAACGTAACACTTGTCTAGTACATCAACAGCAGCTGAAAATGCTGGTGTTGACTGCAATGTCCCGTAAGGGATACGCAACAAAATAATAAAGCTATATAACTCTTGATTTGCTTACAAGCACGTCAAGACGACCAAATATTACTTTATAACCTCCCTTTGCATAGTGATTGCATGGAACACAGCACTCGTACTCTCTCTCTCTCTCTCTCTCTCTCTCTCTCTCTCTCTCTCTCTCTCTCTCTCTCTCTCTCTCTCTGACATTATCTCTCTCTTTCCGTCTCTTCCTCTCTGACATTATCTCTCTCTTCCCCCCCCCCTCTCTCTCTCTCTCTCTCTCTCTCTCTTCACACACATTCTCTCTCAAACATACTCTCTCGAACACACGCACATTCTCGCTTTCACAGATGCACTCTCTCTCACGCACATTCTCTCTGTGTCTCACACATTCTCTCTCTCTCTCTCTCTCTCTCTCTCACACACACACACACACACACACATTTTCTCTCTCAATCTCTCATACTTGCATTCTCTCTCTCTCTCTCTCTCTCTCTCTCTCTCTCTCTCTCTCTCTCCTCTCACACACACACACACACACAAACAGAAACTCTCTCTCTCTCTTTCTCTCTCACAGAAACTCTCTCTCTTTCTCACACACACAGCTATACACAAGCGCTTTCTCAGCTTTTCTCCCTGTCTGTTAAAGTAACAACTAAACAAGGAGAGGTGGCATATGTTTCCAAGTATGTGTCAATGGGGGGTGGGGATGGGGGGGGGGGGGGGGGGTGAGTGGGGGAAAGGGGGGGTGGTGTCTTGCAAAGGTCTAAGACCTTTAAGTTTCTTATTCAGATCGCTTTACCATGTCCTAATACAGTGGTTCTCAACCTTTTTTGGCCCGTGCCGCCCTTCACCATATTTTCAGAACGTCATTCCCTCCTTCTCGTATTTCCTACCTGAAAATCCCGCCCCGCCCCTACAGAGTATACGTAATAATTGAAGCTAAATTTAATAGCACATACTTCTTCTTCTTCTGCGTTCATCCAGAGTTTTTTTTTTCCGGATGTGATTGCATTGTGCCTGTTTACAGCAAAGCTGCGTTCTTGCGCCGTTAGGCCGACACATCCGACTTCTGTGGGCATTTGTTGACCGGGTTAACCATCCCGGGAGTTTCTTACGACGTTTTACGCTCACTGTTGTGGTGTTATCCCACATCCCAGCTGGCCCATATAGAACAGCCAAAGACATCCTGGTCAGCCCTCAAGGGAAGGCAGGGGCAGACTATGGGCATTCCCCGCCATCCAAGGAGGCTTCCATACTTGCAGAGCCAACACATAGCGCTCTGGTACTGGGCTCACCCAAGGAATCGTCACGTCCTGCACATGGCTGCTTAGCCTCACTTCCGTATATTGGGCCTTCCGTTCACCATAGGCTGTTCTTCCGGAAACCAGAAGAATGCAGTCTGCTGATGACATCCACACAGTGAGCTTTCGATTCGGACTTTCCGCGCAATGGATTTGCTATCCAAGCAATATTCCATTTTGTGCCACTAGGACACTTTTCCACCTTTTATGAAGCCCACACAGCGAGCTTTCGATTAGGACTTTCCACATAATGGATTTGCTATCCAAGCAATATTCCATTTCATGCCTCTGGGTCGCTTTTGTAACCGACATACATGTGGTATGAAGTGTGGCAGTCTGAATACTTCTTCATGCACCTTTAAATGCCAACATGTATGTAGTTAAAGTAAGCTGCTGTCAACTTGAGCTTGTTGATATCTCCATAGAGCTTGTCCTCAAATGAAGCAGGTGTGGGCCAACATATCTTTCTCTGTTCTGCGTATGTTGGGCAATCCTGCAGCAAATGTTTTGCTGTCATTTTTCCAGTTCGACAATTACATTCATCGGTATCTCCTATCTTTAGTTTATTGAACAAGTGATATTTCAGCCTGTTATGTCCTGTGCGGAGTCTGAAGATTGCTACTTGTTCTCTTCGGTCGAGTTTGTAATATGCATCATCCTTATGGTGGCCTGGATGCTCTGATTCCCATTTGGTTCTATAAGTGCTTTTTATCAACCTCTTTGCCTCATTATAGGTTATGTCTATGTCAGGCTGTGGTAGTAGTCCGCCCTCTTTTGCCAGTCTGTCATCCTCTTCAGTTTCCAGGTATACTGCAATGTGATGGGATCCACTGTATTACAACTGTTTTGGATATCTGGCATAGACCATGGAGTGCTGCTCTTAGGTCAGCTAGTTCTGTGCTGTTATTGCTCTTCAGTATTGAGACAACTGACTTTGCATCTGTGAAGATAGCTATGTGCTTCTCTTTATTTTCCTCCATCAAGAGCATTTCTACTGCAGTTTTCAGAGCCTCTACCTCCGCTTTGAAGTTACTTGAAAACTTTCCAGTTGCCACCGAATGTGGTTTTTTTTTCCACTCCATTTTTTTAAATTTAGGAGAATTCCTCCTCCTCCATTCTCTATTGAATTTTTGGCTGATCCATCTGTATATGCATGGGTCCAATTCCTGCTTGGGTAATGTTCTTTTATGTAGTTTAGGGTTATTTCTCTTCTTTCGGTTTCATGCTGAGTGTTCTTTTTCTCAATACCAGGAATGTTTTCTATCATCTCAGGTAGTTGCTGCTGTCTCCAAGCTGGGAACTTGTGTGCATTGTAAATGGGTTTCTTCTTCTTCTTCTTCGTTCATCCGGAGTTTTTTTTTTTTCGGACGTGATTGCGTTGTGCCTGTTTACAGCAGAGCTGCGTTCTTGCGCCGTTAGGCCGACACATCCGACTTCTGCGGGCATTTGTTGACTGGGTTAACCTTCCCGGGGGGTTTCTTAGGACGTTAGACACTCACTGTTGTGGTGTTATCTCCCATCCCAGCTGGCCCATATAGAACAGCCAAAGGCATCCTGGTCGGCCCTCAAGGGAAGGCAGGGGCAGACCATGGGCATTCCCCGCCATCCAAGGAGGCTTCCATAATTGCAGAGCCATCACACAGCGCTCTGGTACTGGGCTCACCCAAGGAATCGTCACGTCCTGCACATGGCTGCTTAGCCTCACTTCCGTATATTGGGCCTTCCGTTCACCATAGGCTGTTCTTCCAGAAGCCAGAAGAATGCAGTTTGCAGATGACATCCACACAGTGAGCTTTCGATTCGGACTTTCCACGTGATGGATTTGCTATCCAAGAAATATTCCATTTTGTGCCACTAGGACGCTTTTTCCACCTTTTATGAAGCCCACACAGTGAGCTTTCGATTCGGACTTTCCACGTAATGGATTTGCTATCCAAGCAATATTCCATTTCATGCCTCTGGGAGGCTTGTGTAACCGACATGCCTGGTATGAAGTGTGGCAGTCTAAATACGATGGTGTTTCCACCTTGTCGTGGTGGGGGAGCTTGAGTTTCTCAATGACCCTGAGAGCTATGCCGGCGGTAGCGTAGCTACCATCAGGGCCTCCCAAGCCGGACAGGTCAAAGGGTAGAGAACAGACAAAGAGAAACACCCTGGTCCTCCAGGTTGGGGGTTGAAGCGTGGGGTTAACATCCCCACCTTTGTAAAAACCCCTCTTTGTTACGAAACAAATACATGAGCCTCGATATCGGACTGACTTATCTGGACAACGACCTTGGAACGTTAAAGGACTTTTGAGATTTGGAACATGGAATGTACGGACACTATATCGAGCTGGAGCGGCCGAAGAACTAACCCGGGAGCTGGGTGAATATCAAATGGATATAACAGCAATTCAAGAAATAAGGTGGCCAGGAGAGGGTACTATAGAGCAAAATGGAATGATTATAATATATAGAGGAAACACCCAAAATAAACATGAATTAGGAACAGGATTTGTCATAAAAAAAGAGTTATGGGGGAACGTTTTAAACTTTAAAGCTTTTAATGACAGGATTAGTAAATTACGAATAAAAGGTAAATGGAAAAATATAACGATGATTAATGTACATGCACCCACTGAAGAGAAAGAAGATGATATTAAAGAAGACTTTTATAATGATCTGGAAGATGTCATAGAAGAAACCCCCAAACAGGACATCCTGATTGTGCTGGGAGACTTCAATGCAAAAATAGGTAAAGAGCAAACTAATAAAAAAGTGGCTGGTATGGAAAGCCTACATACAACTTCAAATGATAATGGGTGGAGAGTCATCAACCTGGCAGAAGCCAAAGGACTGCAGATTAGCAGTACCAGACTACAAAGAAAGGATATACACAAACAAACTTGGAAATCATGTGACAAGAGAACCTATAATCAAATAGATCACATTTTAATTAACAACAGAAATGCATCAAACATACAGCAAGTCAGAAGTTATAGAGGAGCTGAGTGCCACAGTGACCACTTCCTCGTTGGAGCAAAATTTAAAATAAAACTTAAGAGAACTTTCTATACTAAATTACAAAGATTACACCCAACATATAACAGAGAAAAACTGCAAGACATTACAGTCAAAGAGAAATTTACAGATGAAATAAAATGTAAACTTGAAACTCTGCAAAACCCTTTGGAGGAAAGCGTTGACCAAACTTGGTTGAACATCAAGAATACAATTCAGTCTACCGCAGAAGAATGTCTCGGTGTGTTAACCACGCATAGAAAGAACAGATGGTTCAATCAAAAATGTGAAGAAGCTGTCATTAGGAAGAAGAATGCCAGACATGTATGGTTAAATGACATCAATAACATCCAAAAGGAAGAGCATTATAGAAATGAATGTAAAGAGGCTACAAAAATAGTCAGACAGCAGAAGCGAGAATATATGAGTAATATAATCAAAGATATGGAAACTAATCACCAGAAAAATGAATCCAGAAAATTTTTTAAAGAACTGAAGTCAATGAAACGAGGGCACCAACAAAACACATATGGTTTAAAAGACAAAAATGGGAATATGATAAATACCAATGAGGAAATGTGCAACACATGGAAAGAATATTTTATTGAATTACTAAATTGTGAAGCTCCAAGTAACATTTTCCCACAGGAAGAGGTTCTAACATGCGAACCACAAATTGAAGAACCTACATTTGAAGAAATCCTATATGTAATCACACGACTTAAAAACAATAAGGCAACTGGGACTGATGGAATTGCTGCTGAATTTATAAAGGCAGGTGGCCATGCATTACATCTAAAGCTATACGAACTAATAATAAAAATCTGGAGGACAGAAGAATTACCCCATGACTGGAAAGAGTCATTATTGATACCTATCTTTAAGAAAGGAGACAAGTTCCAATGTGGAAATTATAGAGGAATATCACTACTGTCCACAAGCTATAAGATACTATCCGCAGTATTACTAAATAGACTAAAACCATATTCAGAAGACATATTAGGTGACTACCAGGCGGGTTTTAGACAAAACAGATCAACAATAGATCAGATATTTATCTTACGACAAATAGCCGAGAAAAATTGGGAATATAAAAGAGATCTCCATAACATTTTTGTGGATTTTAAAAAGGCTTATGATAGTGTCCATAGGAATAGTCTATGGAATGCTATGCAGGAATTTGGAATACCAAGGAAGTTAATCAACATGACCAGACTATGCATGGAAGATACTTATAATATAGTAACATATAAAGGCAGGAAATCAGACCCCTTCCAAATAACATCTGGCTTGAAACAGGGTGATGCACTATCGCCGCTACTCTTCAATCTGGCTCTAGAGAAAGTTGTAAGGAAGGTAAAGGAGGAATGTGATATTGGAGGAACATCCAAGCTGCTTGGTTATGCAGATGATATAGATATTATAGGGCAAAGTGAACAAAAGACATTGGAAATATTGACTCACTTAAAGGGAAAAGCCCAACAGATGGGGCTGGTTATCAACCAAGATAAGACAGAATATATGGTAATTTCAAGAGACGGAATGGCTAGAAACTCTGGCCACATACAAATAGATGATATGACCATTAAAAGAACGGAAACATACAAATACCTGGGTACAATCTTCAACTGCTCCAACATCATAAGGGAAGAAATACAAGCTAGAATCAACTCTGGAAATAAGATATACTATGCACTACAACATCTACTAAAATCAAAGGCGCTATCTCGTAACACCAAAATCACAATATACAAAACACTGATCAGACCAGTTGTGCTGTATGGCTCTGAAACCTGGAGTACAACGAAAGGAGACGAAGCCTTGTTACAAACCTTTGAGAACAAAATTTTAAGACGCATCTTTGGACCCATTAGGGATACACAAAGTGGAGAGTGGAAAAGAAGAAGTAACAAAGACATTTATGATCTGTTTAAGTCCCCGCTAATCACTGGTATCATGAAGGCTAATAGACTACAATGGCTGGGGCATATAGAAAGAATGGAAGATAATAGGGAAACAAAACTCGCTTACACTCAGGAAATAAATGATCGTAGACCCCGAGGTAGACCAAGAAGGCGGTGGAGAGATAATACATGTACAGACCTACAAGCACTTGGAATCAACGACTGGCAAGAGAAGGTCCACCAGAGAGACGAATGGAGACGGATTGTATTTGCAGCAAAGAACCTCAATGGCTCGGAACGCTAAAGAAGAAAGGCATCCTGGTCGGCCCTCAAGGGAAGGCAGGGGCAGACCATGGGCATTCCCCGCCATCCAAGGAGGCTTCCATAATTGCAGAGCCATCACACAGCGCTCTGGTACTGGGCTCACCCAAGGAATCGTCACGTCCTGCACATGGCTGCTTAGCCTCACTTCCGTATATTGGGCCTTCCGTTCACCAAAGGCTGTTCTTCCAGAAGCCAGAAGAATGCAGTTTGCAGATGACATCCACACAGTGAGCTTTCGATTCGGACTTTCCACGTGATGGATTTGCTATCCAAGCAATATTCCATTTTGTGCCACTAGGACGCTTTTTCCACCTTTTATGAAGCCCACACAGTGAGCTTTCGATTCGGACTTTCCACGTAATGGATTTGCTATCCAAGCAATATTCCATTTCATGCCTCTGGGAGGCTTGTGTAACCGACATGCCTGGTATGAAGTGTGGCAGTCTAAATACTTCTTCATGTACATTTAAATGTCAACATGAATACAGTTAAAGTAAGCTGCAGTCGACTTGAGTTTGTTGATATCTCCATAAAGCTTGTCCTCGAATGAAGCAGGTGTGGGCCAAAATATCTTTCTCTGTTCTGCATATATTGGGCACTCTTGCAGCAAATGTTTAGCTGTCATTTTACCAGTTCCACAATTACATTCATCTGTATCTCCTATCTTTAGTTTGTTGAACAAGTGGTATTTCAGCCTGTTATGTCCTGTGCGGAGTCTGAAGATTGCTACTTGTTCTCTTCGGTCGAGTTTGTAATATGCATCATCCTTCTGGTGGCCTGGATGCTCTGATTCCCATTTGGTTCTATAAGTGCTTTTTATCAACCTCTTTGCCTCATTATAGGTTATGTCTATGTCAGGCTGTGGTAGTCGTCCGCCCTCTTTTGCCAGTCTGTCAGCCTCTTCATTTCCAGGTATACTGCAATGTGATGGGATCCACTGTATTACAACTGTTTTGGATTTCTGGCATAGACCATGAAGTGCTGCTCTTAGGTCAGCTAGTTCTGTGCTGTTATTGCTCTTCAGTATTGAGACAACTGACTTTGCATCTGTGAAGATAGCTATGTGCTTCTCTTTATTTTCCTCCATCAAGAGCATTTCTACTGCAGTTTTCAGAGCCTCTACCTCCGCTTTGAAGTTACTTGAAAACTTTCCAGTTGCCACCGAATGTGGTTTTTTCCCCCCACTCCATTTTTTTAAAATTTAGGAGAATTCCTCCTCCTCCATTCTCTATTGAATTTTTGGCTGATCCATCTGTATATGCATGGGTCCAATTCCTGCTTGGGTAATGTTCTTTTATGTAGTTTAGGGTTATTTCTCTTCTTTCGGTTTCATGCTGAGTGTTCTTTATCTCAATACCAGGAATGTTTTCTATCATCTCAGGCAGTTGCTGCTGTCTCCAAGCTGGGAACTTGTGTGCATTGTAAATGGGTTTGACTGTTGATATGTTAAGTGTAGGATCTGCCCTAATCGTTCGTTTTGCAGTTTCTACAAAGTTGCTACGCTTCAGTCTTCCCTTTACAACACCGCTACACCTTTTATACATTGGGTGGTCTGTCAATCTTCTAAATTTTTCTGCTTGTTGCTGGGCTCTGCTATCTCTTCTATCCTGCATTGGCTGTAAACAAGTGATCTTTTCTAGTTCATTAATAGGCGTTGTCTTCAGGCTTCCAGTTATGATTCGCATTCCTTGATTTTGGACTCTACTTATTTTGTTAAAGTTTGACTTAGCTGCTGTTGCCCAAGCTGCAATGCCATATTCCAGTACTGGCCTCACCCGTCCAGTATATAACTTCTTGAGAACTTTCTCATCTGCTCCCCACGTTGTACCAGCAAGCTTTTTCATGATTGCCATTCTCTTGCCTTGCTCTTGTTCGATTTTTCTCAACCTGTGTTTTCCATGTCAGGCGACGATCAAAGGTGACTCCTAAATAGATTGGATTTTCTTCATGGCGCAATATTTTTCCATTCAATACCAGCTTAGGTTGCTGAGTTTTATTTGAGAGGGAGAACACTGTGCATGTTGTTTTCTCCTCACTTATCTTCACTAGCCATGATTTTGACCAGTCCTCTAGCTGTATTCTGCTGTAGGGCTTGCTGTATTCTGCTGTTAGCTGTACTAATATATTCTTCAGATGTCCATATGTCTAAGTGATCTGCAAAGGATGATGTGTGTACTCTGGCTGGAAAATTTTCCGTGATGTCGTTTATATATACTAGGAATAATGTTGGTGAAAGAACTCCTCCTTGGGGGACACCTTGCTCCAACAGCATAGTTTTGCTGGTTTGTCCTTGTACTTTTGTCCTGTCAGTTCTGTTCTCAAGGTAGCGGCTGATACATTTGTACATTTCCCCAACAAACATGCATTTCTTATAGTTTTACTTTCAGTCCTTCCTTCCATACTTTTTCAAATGCTTTTTCTAAATATATCCAGACCACTAGTGTGTGCTTTTTCTCTTGGAAGGCATCCTCTATTTCCTGAGCTATATAGGTTATTTGATCTTCAGTGGATCTGTACTTTCTGAATCCTGCTTGGTGTGGTGTTAAGAGTTTGTTTTCTTCCAGATGCCATGTTAGCCTGCCATTGATAATGCGTTCCATTAATTTTTCTACACAGCTAAGTAGACTGATAGGTCGATAGCCATTTGGTTCTTCCAGGTCTTTTCCTTTCTTTGGGACTGGTATTAGTATTAGTATAGCTTCCTTCCATGCCAGTGGGACTATTCCCCTCTTCCAGCTATAATTTAGGACTTCTAGTAGTTTCTTTTTTGTTTAGTGCCTAGTCTTATTAGCATTTCATTTGTGATTCCATCCTTTCCTGGTGATTTCTTCTTTTTTAGGGTATTCATTGCCTGTTCCATTTCTTCCATTGTTAGATTTGCCATCATATATTCTGCTGCTGTCTCTGTATTACTATGATGTATCTGTTTATCTTTGATTGCTTTCTTCTGTTCGGTAGTAATATCAATGTGGCTAGCACTGGCATATTGTTCCATAAGTGCATTTGCAGCCTTTTTTTCCTATAAGCAAGGCATTTCCTTGTTTAATTGTTATTTGTTTGTTTCTAGGTCCTTCATTTTTCATGGCTTTCACTAGTTTCCATAGTTTGCTTCCATCCCTATCAAAATTCAGGTTTTCTGTTGTTTCTCCTCCAACAATCTCTTGTTGTTTTATTTACTGTTCTTTTATATTTTGCTGAGATGGCTTTGAGAGAGATGTTCCCTTCAGTTGATTGTTCTCTCTCTGCGGTCTTCCTGGCATCTTCAACTTTGTCCTCCAAAATTTGTAGTTCTTCAATCCAGTATGGTTTGTAATTTTTCCTCGCTCCTCTTGGAGTGGACTCAGTGGCTGCCTGTATTATTGCTCTGTTTAGACTTTCCACCATTTGCTTCATGTTGCCATATCGTGTATTTATGTTTTCACAATATTTGTCTGTTAGTATGGAAAATCTGTACCAATCTGCTCGTTTGTAATTCCAGCGGGGCAAAGGCTTTTGCTCCTGTGGAACATACTTCATATTCATTACAAGCTTGATTGGTCTGTGGTCACTACCTGCTAATTGGTCAAGCACATGGCGATCGATTTTGTGGAGGATGTCTCCTGTGCAGAAAGCTAAGTCTGGAGTAGAAGTAGTAATCCATCTTTTGTAGTAGAAGCTAGGTGTGTCTTCCGCTTTGTTGAGTAGATGGAGATTTGAGTCTATTTCCTAGTCCTCCACTTCATCTCCTCTTTTGTCAGTATCTGGGTATCCCCATCTTTCTGAACGGCTATTAAAGTCTCCGACAATAATGCAATTTGTGTCAGTTATTTTCATGTTTGAGAGTGTAAGATCCTTATCTGCCGGGCTATACAGATTGTAAATTCTTATTTTCACGTCCTTTATCATTATATCAACACCTATAATTTATGTTTGTTGTCAGAGATCACAGATACTTCGCTGCAAGGTATTGTATTTCGTGTAAGTATTAGAACTCCTCCTTTGTGTCCTTCGCGGTCGAAACGTGTGGCCTGATATCCTCTGACTGAAAATTGCGATTGGCGTTGAGGTGTGTCTCTTGAATGCATGCCACATCTATTCTATCTTTATGAAGACGCTGTGTTAGGGAGACTTTCTTGTTATAAACTCCTTCGGCATGCCACTGTAGTATGTTGAGTGTCCGGGATGTTTGGTCAATAGCTCTTAACCTACTCCTCTGTGCCTTGACTCCACAGCACAGGGGAAGGTGACCACCAGTAGTCATGGGTGGACTCCCTCGAGGCAGGGGGCCCGGCACTATCACCGCCTAATGGGACTTCGCGGGATTAGCACCATAACGATTAATTTTAATTTGTCACATCATGAATTAAGTTACGCTGCACTGCTTTGTCAAGCCTGTGGCTCAGTATATCCGATTTCGACAAGCATTTGTTTGGGGTGCTTTCCCTAGCCTTTGACTGTCCCCAGTCTACCTACAAGGCAGCAGGTTTGTGTGTCACTTGGTCTGGTCCCTCTCCCTTGACCTGTCCAACATGGGTGACCCTACCAGTAGCTGTGCTACCGTCGGCATAGCTCTTGAGGTCATTGGAACACACAAGCCCTTCTACCTCGTCAAGGTGGACACACGGCAGAGGGGTAATAGCACATACTAAAACAAGTCTAAACGTCCACATAAAATGTGATTTGTGGGTCTACTTACCTTATAAAATGAATTTTAGAAGGATGAGACGTACAGAACCGTACAGTATGAAGGGAGAAACAATATCAAGTAATCGGTTCCTGTATTAACGCGATCTTGAAATAATTTTAATTTCAGCCTACACTCCCCTCCCCCACACTTCCCCCTCCCTCCCTCTCCCTCCTCTCTTTCTAATGAAGTAACCAGAGGACAAAGAGGGCTGCATAGGTTTTCTTTGTCATAAAATATATCCCTCTTGATGTGTTCTTGTCACCTCTCAAGTTAATCCTAACGTATTCACATTCTGGTTATGTCACTGCTTCCAAATCTCTCCGTATTTCTCTCTCTCTCTCTCTCTCTCTCTCTCTCTCTCTCTCTCTCTCTCTCTCTCTCTCTCTCAATATCTCTCTCTCTCTCTCTCTCTCTCTCTCTCTCACATACACACTCACAGTCTACGTGTGTATGTGTGTGTCTGTGTATGCTACTTTGTGTAGTGTTGACCCAGACTCGTCCATAGCTAGTACCAGTCTTCTCAAGTTAAGTCATGTAATGAAGTAAACACACGTGGAATATAGCGAGGCCGGTACGTCAGACATCGGGCTGCACAACGTCTCTCTTCCACTCATAGCGGGGCGAGGCCGGTACGTCAGAGTCAGGCATCGGGCTGCACAACGTCTCTCTTCCACTCATCGCGGGGCATCTTCAGAAGCAGACATTAGTTTGGCTATCATGACCTCGGCTGTGCCGAGAACTACATCTTGTGCACGATACGAGATTACAAAAACACCACAGCGCTAACTATGATACTGGTAGATGGTCATCATCCGTCTATTACATCATTTCTACATTAGAAAGGCGAAACAAATACAGTGTGTGCGATTTAACTACACCATAATTTGGATCCTCGCTGGGGCAGCGGAGTTCGAATCCGGTGCAGAGCATCTCAATGTTTGTCTCTGGGAAGAGGTGGGATCACCTATGGAGATATCCCTGTGCACTGGGAGGGGTCTCACGAAGGACTCACGGCGGGCATCATTTCCAATAAGAGTGAACAGATGGATACGGCCCGATACTTAAACAAACAAACAAACAAACAAACGAACAAACAAAGAAACAAAGAAACAAAGAAACAAACACACACGCACAAACAAAAAACACACACACATAAACAAACAAACAAACACACAAACAAACACACACACACACAAACAAACACACACACACACAAACAAACACACGAAAGCACAGAACAAACAAGCACTGAAACAAAGCCTTAATGAATTCTTCACCATAATGAAATCATAAGTGTGCTTGTGGGTGCGCAGTTATAAAATAAACAACAGTATTCACTGTCAACCAGATAACATCACGTAGCAAATCCTTGGCACAACGGTTGCGCTCTTTCCCAGATGGTTTGAAAGACTCTAGATCATTCACCAGTTCCCCTGTCTTATGTATATTCATGCCCAAAGTGTGGTTGTGGTTTGTGTCAACCGTCGTGCTGGGCGGCCCCTGCCTCGGCTTACAGGTATCGTGACTTTCTAAGGAATCTTGTAGCACTAAACAGATAAACATCACGGTGAGTGAGCATAGAGTTGATGAAAGAAATATGAAAGAGCCAAGTGAAATATTTCGGCCACGTTAAAAGACATAACACTCTTATAAAAATCATACTGGAGGGTCAAGTCGAAGGCAAGCGAGCAAGAGAAAGACAACGATACAAGTGTGAAAATAACATTAAGAGATGGACGGACATCAATCTGACAGAATGTATAATCAGGGCGAGAGACTGACAGTGTTGGAGATCCATTGCAGTCAACCTTCATTGTGGAGACGGCAGCTGATTGATTGATAGAGACATATAGCCCTTGAATTACTTACAAGTACGTCAAATCGTCAGAATATTACGTCATTACTTCCCTTACACAGAGAGTAGATGGAGCTAGGACACTCGTACATAATGTAACTTTGAGCTCATTATTCTAAGTTTGGTGCTTAGTTTAATTTCTTTAGTTTCCACTAATTTCCTCATGCTATAAAAACCCCTCTTGCAAGTTTTATTTTTATTTCAACATCTTTATCTGTTCTCACTTTTTTTTTTAATACATTGATTCCTAAATAGGTAGTGAGGTTTCACAAAGGAAATAAGAATTGTTCTCATTATCTTTAAACCTAATTGCTGTTATCTTCCTCTTCTTCTTTCGCTCGCCTGAAATATGTCTATAACTGCAATGTTGTCTCTTGTATGAATCTAATAGTCTTCTTTAGTTCACTCAGCGATCCATAGAGTTTATCTTCCACTGTTGTCTCTCTAGGCCAGAAGGTTCGCTTGGATATGTTGTAGTTTTTGGAGTCCTGGAGTGTGTGCTCTGCTGTCTGCGACGCCAAACCACATGTGCACATGGCTGAGTCACCAATCTTGAATTGTGTATACATGTGGTTGCGTAATCTATTGTTTCCTGTTCTGAGGCGCAGAATAACTTGTTCTGTTATGTCCATAACGTGGTAGTCGTCTTGAGTAGGGTTTGATGGCCTTCTGACTGATTTGATCATTCTTTTCTTTTGGTGGTATGTCCCATCCAATGTGTTTAGAGTATCTTTCATCTGATGTCGTGTGTGGGGCAGGAGGTAATGTCACCAACAAAGTGCAGCTTATCGTGCTGCTTTATCAGAGGAATCCACTAAATTCCATTTCTGACTGTTCTTAGTGTTGTCGTCACAATCCAATCGATGGTCAGTAAAAATAACGAAAGTAACATTATTTTTAATACCTCTATTAGTTTTCCCTCCTGGAGAACACCACACATCATGTCTCTGTATGTTACCTTTATTAGGTTAATGATTTTCTGGGGGATCCCATAGTGCCTCATCAATTTCCAAAGAAATTGGCTATCCGGGTTGTCACAGGGATTTTCACAGTCCACAAATCCAATATACAGTGCGAGTTCAGTTCGACGCTGTGCTCTTATATTATGGGTCATGTGACTGTCTGGTCAGTGCTGGGACTACTTGGTCGGAAACCTGCCGGCTCATTCATACCTTAGCTATTGTCTCATTTCCTCCACAAAGCTGAATAGTTTCACAGGAGCTGGCAATAACATTATTCCTCTATAATTTTGACTTTTCTGTAGGTCCCCTTTATTTAAAAACTTGGCTTCAGTCTGCTGGCAATACTCCAGTTCCCCAGAATCTACTAAATAATATGTCCAGTAATTTTGTTACATTAGTTTTAACGGCATCTGCTGTAATTCTGTTTGGACATATTTTCGGCTCTAATATGAATGCTAGGTTCCCAAATCTTTATCATAGAACCAAGACAGAGGGATTAAACAACCACGAGTTCTTTATTTTGTAAATTTGAACATAATATAATTGGAACCCTGGTGTTTTGGAGTTAGATACGGACGTTGTAGACGTGAGCCACTCCATTGTCAAAGGTGGGCGTGGTACTACTAAGCCACAACGTTCTTTAGATTTGAGATCTTTACCTAGAAATGGCTGTCGTAGCTATAAGCTTCTCCGTATTCTATAAATGATAATCCATACCCATGAACCATCCGTTCCCTAGAAATAGGTGTCGCAACTACCAACCATTCCATTTCCTAGAAGGGGGCATAGTACCACTGAGTCACCCCTGTACCAAGTAGGCGTCTTTCCTCTGAACCATGCCATTCCCTGGAGTGGGTGTCGTTCCTTTGAACACCTCCGTTTCCTACAGTGGGAGTTGTCTCTCTAGGCCACTCTATTCTATAGAGGTGGGCGTCGTTATTCTGAGCCACTCAGTTCCCTAGAGTTGGCAATAATTCCCCGTAGCACCCCGTTTCCTCTCTCCGTGGCGAAGGTGTGACGGGCCCAGTTCGAAATCCCATATACCCGCGTTCGTACACAGCTGAGGACTATTTGGCCTCAGATCGCCTTGCGTTGGTTTTTTACGAAATGGTATGGGTTTCAGTCGTTCAGACAGCAATGGCAAACCACTGAACGCAAACTTGCCTGGAGATCACAAAAGCAACAAAAAATAAAAAATAAAAAAAAAATAAAAAAATAATTAAAAAACTGCTGGTGTTGACTGCAACGTCCTGTAAAGGATATGCAACTTACTTTAACTCTGTTTCCTAGAAGCGGAGACCATAACCTTCTTCTTCTTCTTCTTTCGTTCGCTTGAAATATGTCTATAACTGCAGTGCTGTCTCTTGTATGAATTGAACTGTCTTTTTCAGTTCACACAGCGGTCCATAGAGTTTATCTTCCACTGCCATCTCTCTAGGCCAGAAGGTTTGCCTAGATATGTTATATTTTGGGCAGTCTTGGAGTATGTGCTCTGCTGTCTGCGACGCCAATCCACATGTGCACATGGCTGATTCACCAATCTTGAATTTTGTATACATGTGGTTGCGTAATCTATTGTGCCCTGTTCTGAGGCGCAGAATAATGACTTGGACCATAACCTGAATTTCCCTGTTTACCCCAGAGATGGACAATGTAAACTCGAGCCACTCCACCCTGGTATTAACATGTATCAAAAGGAAACCATTATGACACTCTCGAGTTTGGGTCACCGTTACTGAGTGAAGAACAATATTGGGGCACGTGGGTTTCACGAAGTATTTCGTTTCTCGATTATTTTTGTCGATAGATGGCACAGGATTTTCGTAGTTCACTATCCTATATAAAGTGAGTTCAGTTCGATACTTTGCTTCTTAGAAGTGGACGTCGTACCCATGAGCCACTCCGCTCCCTAGAAGTGGGCTTCTTACCTCTTAGCAACTCAGTTCCCTAGAAGTAAACGTCGTGTCTCTGAGCTGCTAGGTTCTGTGGAGTGGGTATTGTTTCTCTCAGCCACTACGTTCTCTAGAGTGCGCAGTGTTTCTCTAAACCACTCCAATCCCAAAAGGTGGGCGTCGCTATTCTGAGCCACTCCGTTCTGTAGAGTTGATCGTCGAGGAT
The DNA here is from genome assembly GCA_014155875.1 of Cepaea nemoralis. Classification (NCBI taxonomy): domain Eukaryota; kingdom Metazoa; phylum Mollusca; class Gastropoda; order Stylommatophora; family Helicidae; genus Cepaea; species Cepaea nemoralis. The sequence continues at coordinate 368,009 of JACEFZ010014250.1, forward strand.
TCTCGCGTCCCATTGTAGAAGCTGGATTATAAATAACGGATAAATGGAGTCTGATTTTGTGTGAGCATAAGAAGGTTGATTTACTTAAGAAAATATAGTGAATAAGCGAAATAATTGGCCCAAAAGATCATTTTCGACCCCTGCCCCGTCTTACAATAAATCAATCAGGTACCGTCTCCACAATGAAGGTTGGCTGCAATGGATCTCCAAAACCGTCTGTCTTTCACCCTAACTGTACATTCTGTCAGGCTGATGTTCGTCCATCTCTTGATGTTATCTTCCCTCTAGTATCGTTGTCTACCCCTTGCTCGCTTGCCATCAACCTTACCCTCCAGTATGGTTTTTATAAGAGCATCATGTCTTTTAACATAGCCGAAATATTTCACTTGCCTCCTCTTGATTTCTTTTATCAACTCTCTCTTCATTCCTAATTTGTCTAGAACCGCCCCGTCTTACAGTAACCATGCATTTCGAAGGCAACTTTTATGTAGTACAAGAAAGATAACCATTGAATTACTTACAGCATAGTGTTGGTTCTCTAAGCAAATCCGTTCCCAATAGGTGCTCGTCGTTTTTTATGAGCCACTATCTTCCCAATAGTGGGCGTTGTTTCTCTAAGGCACTCCGTTTTCAAGAGATGGGAATCGTTATTTTGAGCAACACCATTCCCTAGAGTGGGCACAATTCCTCTTATCCACGACCTCTTTGCATAGAGGTAGAGACCGTATCTCTGAACTGCATTGTTCCCCCAGAGATGGAGACAACCTCTGAGCAGCTCCTTTTCCTAGAGTAGACGTTGTTTCTCTAAGCCATTCTGTTCCCTTAATGTGGGCGTCGCTCTTCTGAGCCATTCCGTTCCCTAGCGTGAGCATCATTCTTCGTAGCCATGCTATTCCATAGAAGCAGTGGCTGTCCTCTGTACCCCCCCCCCCGCCCCGTGACCTAAGAAATGGCCGATATACCCCTGAGCCACTCCACCCCGGTATCAAAAAATAATCCCTGGAACGGTCTCGAGTTTTGGGTCACCGTTATTGAGTGGAGAACAATAGTGGGACACATGGGTTCCATGACCTCTTTCGTTATTAGATTATTTTTGTCGAGCGGTGGCACGTGATTTTCTTAAAAAGTCACTTTTCGTTTATATTCCCGGTAACGTCTGTATTCATTCCTACACTTGCCATATCCCAGAAAAGATTTTTTGTTTAGTACTCACGCTAAATGCCCCTGACAGTTTCTCCACTGTATTACTGGGTCACCGATTAAAAGTCGCCCTTGGCCTTGATTTTGTGCTACGCTCTGGACAAACATTTCTGGGGAAAGAGCTCACTTAAAATTTCGCTGTCATCTTGTCGTGTGACAGGCCGTCTTAGCTCACAATGGTCTCTCCATAAATACGTCATACACCCGAAAAAGTAAACCAGGCCAGTGTTTAGTCACAATTCGTGTTTCGTGGGAAAGATGGAGGCACTATTATCTTCCCTTGGTACTCCCAGCAACTGATATGAATACCCAGGATTCTCCTGTGCCATTGTAGAAAGCTGGATTATAAATAACGGATAAATGGAGTCTGGTTATGTGTGAGCATGGTTTGAGGCTGGTTTGCTTAAGAAAATATGGTGAAAGGATGATATAATTGGCCCACAAGAGCATTTTTCACAAACAATTCAAACACAGAGGGCAGTAAAAATCGCTTCTTGTTCGTCTCATCTGAAGCGTCTCTTCGTGAGTTTCATGGAGAATCCCGCGCTTCCGGTAACACACCGAAAGAGGCGAAAGAAGGACACTTCAGTATAGAAAATCCTTTGCTTAGAATGTCGTCAATAATTTAATAAGTCAGGTTATGTTTGGTTAAAGTTTAGCTGTTTTTACTTCTTGAAAATAGGCAAATACCATGAGGCAAATTGTGTTGTCAATAAAATAGTAAAGGAAAGTTGATGATGACGATGACGAAGAAGAAGGAAGAACGAAGAAGGAAGAAGAAAGAAGAAGAAGAAGACGAAGAAGAAGAAGAAGAAGAAGAAGAAGAAGAAGAAGAAGAAGAAGAAGAAGAAGAAGAAGAAGAAGAAGAAGATAAAGCAGTGGAGGAGATCGAAACACTGCTGGAAGACAATAATCCTATGAGAAATGTGTGACCTAATTGAATGCGCGGTCCCCTTTAGAAATACTGATTTCTGTGAAATGATACTCTTGCATGTTGTGTTCAGCAGACAGGAATAATTTAATGGTGATGTCAAGAAAGCTATGTGCTATTGAGAAATGGCAAACACCCTTAAAATGATCTGTCAGTTTACTGGTTCATAGAAAGAACCTTTCTTCACTTCCAAAGCTTGTAAATGCAGCGAATAGATCAAATTTATTGTCATTCAGTTTCGATGCATCAACAAAACCATTTGACCTGTTTTTCCAACTTTCTTCAAATTCAGTCCACCGAAAATGTCTGCAGTCATGCTATTTCTATATGTAGATGATCTGCCCTTGGCTTGATTGAACTAGACTGGAAGTGATCTCTTTTCTCGCAGACAAGGCTTTTCGCAGTCCATGCAGAAACTTGACATGTTTATCAATATTCTAGAATCTTCCGTCAGCATGTTGTCATCGCAGTCAGACTCTATTTTGTCAATTCTTATTCTGCGTATTATTTACTTTCTGGTTTCATTTGTGAACTGTTTCATTCAACCGCAATATTTTCCTCACAAGATATACCGGGTGTTTGTAAAGTCTCACTACACTTTGTATGTAGAACAAATTTGAAAAGTGAAGTTCATGACGTCATACAAAATGTGCTAAAAATATTCATTAAATTAGTCACAATAGACACTGCTATGGTCTAACGCTATTTTAGGGAAGCTGGAAAGTACCAATGAAGTATTCATTATAACATGTGTTCATTATAACAGGTGCTAGAAATGCCCACCACGGGTATTAAGACATAACTGTACGCGTATCTGCATATTGTCAAATGCCTTCTGCAACGCGTCTGTTGTTATTTCTTGAATAGTAATTATGGTTGCTTCTTTTAGGTTCTCAACTGCGTGTACATTATTTTTGTAAACATTTCCTTTCAAGAAACTCCCATAAATAATAATCTAATGGAGATATATCTGGAGAACTAGCAGGTTAAAGTCCACGTGATATTAGGCGATTTGCGAAAATTAAAGAGAAAAAAAAAAAAAAAAAAAACTAGGAAAAAAAAGCAGTGATGCTCTAGCTGTGTGTGCAGTTGTACCATCTTGCTGGAATAGTTAATTCAACTGTTCTAAAAAAAAAAAAAAGGTTCCAGAATGTCAATACGGTACCGATCGGCATTTATAGTTTTGTTAAAGAAAATTGGTTCAATAAAACGTTTTCTACTGATGGCAGAATTTTCCCATCGTGCTGGGGCGCTTCATGAAATGAATTTGGGATTAAAAGTGTTCCAAATGGAATTATTTTGGCTATTAACGTATCCAGATAGATGAAACCATTCCTCACCAGGGAAAGATGTTACATCGAGTATTGACTCGTCTTCTTTATTTAAAACTGCTTGAAACTATGTGGTGCAATTGACTCTGGGTTGATTATCACACTCATGTAGTTCAGATACAACGTAAATCCTGTATCACGGAGCATCTTCCATATTTCCTGTAGCAAGAAACGTATTCATAAGATTTCTAACCGTAATGCGATGAGGAGGTTTTTATCAGGAAATCTTGCTATAAATCTTTGAACAGCCATCCTTGTGTATCGACCGCCATTTGGAAACACTTGTTTAACCAAAAACATTCTTTCTTCCGTTGATAACATCATTCTGTTTCGAGTGCAAAGAATTACTCCAAGAGACGACAGCCATTCGCTGCATATAGATGGACTGCGGAGCATATGTGTTGATGACGACATATACTTCATTTTTCACATTTGTTCTACATACAAAGTATAGCGAGACTTTACAAACACCCCGTATAATCATACGCCTATTTAGAAAATAACATTGTAGATACAAAAGTGAAAACAGATAGAGATATTGCAATATGAATACATAAACAAGAGGAGTCTTTATAGTTAAACGTGAGGCCTAACTTTGCATGTTTAACTCCAGCGTTAAATCGGCACTGCTCTATGGGTCAGAAACACGGGGAACGACCAACAAATCTATATCTATAAAACAGAGTGTATGTGACTTTGTTTGTTTGTATTGGATGGGTTCGATAAAGGTACATCCGATTGAGATGAAATTTTCTACACGTCTTCCTTTCATTCCTGTGCAACCGACTATAATAGTTTCATAGTGTAAAATCTTCTACTTATTTAATAACATTTACTTTTTCATTTTTCATTATATAAGTTCTATATAGCAGGGGGACTTCACTCTAGAAAAGTTATTTCAAGGGGCATAACTTTTAATAACATTTCTATATACTTTATAGTCATATTGTTGGACTTACTTGCACTATTGTTAAACTCTTTGTCTATAGTTATTTTCAGGCATATGAGTTATAATAAACAATGACATAATCTTTAGGGCATTTTCAAAGTTTGCATAAAAATAATGCATAATGCATCTTTTTCTGCTTAAAGAACTTATCAACTGTCATGTCGGTGATTAAAAACAGTTTTCATTAAAAATAATGAATGGTGTGTGGAAGGACATTCTTTTAAGTTACTGTGCACCAGGAGCTGGGCGAAACCACGCCGGGTCAGATAGATAGACAGACAGACAGATAGTCGGGAACGGAAGCTTATTTGACTACTTATATGAATTAAATGACATGCTCCCCACCAGGGACTGGGTGAAGCCGGGCCGGCTCAGACAGACAGATAGATAGACAGACAGTCGGGAACGGGAGAGCTTATATGACTACGTATATGAATTAAATGAGATGCTCCACACCAGGGACTGGGTGAAGCCGGGCCGGGACAGACAGACAGACAGATAGACAGACAAACAGATAGTCGGGAACGGGAGAGGTTATATGACTACGTATATGAATTAAATGAGATGCTCCCCACCAGGGACTGGGTGAAGCCGGGCCGGGTCAGACAGACAGACAGACAGACAGACAGACAGACAGACAGATAGACAGATAGACAGATAGTCGGGAACGGGAGAGCTTATATGTCTACTTATATGAATTAAATGAGATGCTCCCCACCAGGGACTGGGTGAAGCCGGGCCGGGTTAGCCAGACAGACAGACAGACAGACAGACAAACAAGCAGACAGACAGACTGATAGATAGATAGATCCCCTTCAGGGCCTGGGCGAAGCCGGGCCGGGTCAGCTAGTTACTAATAAACCACAAACATCCACTAATTGGGTTCGGGCGGGCGCGCCAGCGGAGTTGATAGCGAACTACCACGATAATGTAATAAGCACGGTCGGAAGTGGATTCGACACCTGGGCTCGTCGCTTGCCAAAGTGAGAGAAAGATTTGAAGCCTATTCCCCCCCCCCCCCTGCGCTCAGGCCTACAACATGTGATACAGGCTCACAACAGTAAACTGCTTCAAGACATGAACGCTTATGCCAGTTGGCAGGGCACTTGATATATGTGGTTATGAAGATATACCTAGTTATTCCAATCCACGGTTATCTGATTTATGTTGCCTGAAGTCCATACATGTCTGCATTAATAAATCTATTTTATAAATGATTTTTCTTGGTCTACCGCTTCCTCTTTTCCATAGAATATTGCCCTCTAGTAATCTCTTTGGCGTTTCATGATGAATTAGAGTCTGACCAGGACTTGACAATTTCGCTTTTGATTACTTTAAGAAGTATTCTTTGCATTACTGTATCCGACAGGCTAAATAGCACCAAAAACATATCAGTAAAGGATTCTTGTAAACGCCTTAAGTAAGCTCATTGGGAGTATAGGGCTAGATCCGTATTTTATAGACCAATCGGCACTCGGTGCCTGATGTGATCAATATCACATCAACCGCCTTTACTTCCCAATACATTTACTTGTACCCATTTTGGGCTGGGTAGATCTGAGCGCCCAGGACAATTTTAAACATTGGCCCGACGAGGATTCGAACCCACGACAGGGGTTGCAGGCGTGCTAGCAAACGAGTGTCTAGTCACTACATTACCGTGGCTCCCATGGGAACATGGGTGGGCCAAAACAAGAACCATATCTTAAAGGAAGAAAAGCATTAAACATTCAGATACATACTGGCACCTTACCGTCTTAGCAGACGATAGTTAGTTATATTGTGTCCCAAAACAGGCATGATAACTACAACCAAACCACAAATGGAGTTATACCTCTCCATAGCACACAGTCTGGGTTGAATTGTAGACCATGTGTTACCCATGCAGCATGATCCCTGTCTCGGCCTGCCTAGTTTACTACAGAGGAAAGGTAACACCAATACCTCTGGAACAAGGCAAGTTGCAGAAGCTGCCCGCAGTTTATCTTAGACCAGTTACTGTTAACTATTTCCAGTATAACCAAATAAGGTTGAACAGGTTGGCAAATTCTGTTATGATTTTAATGTAATGTTTGTATCTGTTAATATATGTGCAAGCGTTTGTTAGTGTGTGTGCGTGCTTGCGTGAGTGTGTATATGCGTACATGCTTCTTGTGTGTGTGTGTGATTGTGTGTGTGTGTGTGTGCGCGCGCATGCGCGCGCTAGCGCATGTGTGTTACTCGGAAAGTAGTCATTCATTATTCAGTAGAAAAATCCACTGACTTCCACTTATTCTGTCTCCAGCGGCCATGATTGTATGATCACTTCTGCCCACGCTAGTTCTGAGCTTCCGCTCGGTGTGTGTGGAATCTTGACACCAGGTTATTAATATTCCTGCATCGATTGGTCAGAACCACACTTCATTCCATCGCCATTTTGCTTCAGTGATCTTCTCCGACGAGGACACTAACAAAGGACAGCATTTAATCAACTGCCGGTTATCATTCATTTTCACCGGCTGATAGTTCGGTTGTGTAGTACACGAACACACTGATTGAAAACTATATAACACGGGCACAACATGGGCGCTCTGATCGTCAGATGTAGACTCGTAGTGGCGAATTTACTTAGGCAATCTTTCTGTCTTGCTATTGCTAATTTGTAATATTTCTTCAGAAGGATGAGTTTTAAGTTACGAGCTAAGAATCGACATCACTGCATTCAGGACATTCCCACACTTGCTCCGTCCCCTCGTTCAACAGCGAGCGAAGTCTTCAGAAGGATGTTTATCGTTTAATATTTTATTTCAGATTCAGGTAGTGAATAGTCTCTCTCTCTCTCTCTCTCTCTCTCTCTCTCTCTCTCTCTCTCTCTCTCTCTCTCTCTCTCTCTCTCTCTCTCTCTCTCTCTCTCTCTCTCTCTCTCTCTCTCTCTCTCTCTCTCTCTCTCTCTCTTCTCGCTTGTAGCAAGTGGCTTTAGGTTATGTCGTCCGCCAGTAAATTGAACAGTTCAGAAATTGCGTCAAGTGTAGGGCACATTTATTTGTATAGAAACCCAAGCATGTAATACTCTGCACGCCTTCCTGGTCTATGATTTGTGGAGCTGGTCCGACAGGGACGACAAAATAGCAGATCCGTGCGAACAATAGCCATAGTAAAAGTCCATCGTTATAAGCCACCACCATGACCAAATATCCAAACAAGAAAACAATCCTAAAAGAGAATGTTTATAATTTCTGTGGATTGTGGTACACAGATTCACAATCTCACCAAAACATAATATTTATAGTTTGTGTGGGTTGTGTGGTACACACGTTCACAATATCACCAAAACAGAATATTTATAGTTTATGTGGATTGTGGTACACACATTCACAATCTCACCAAAACATGAAATTTATAGTTTGTTTTGGTGAGATACACACGTCACAACCTCACCAAAGCATAATATTTATAGTTTGGTGAATTGTGGTACACACGTTCACAATCTCACCAGGTCTACTGAGTTCTTCCACTACAGGAACTACCTCCTTGTGTGGTCTGAATGGTATTATCGGAGCATGCAGCGACAGTTTCGGAGTTCATTCATCCGATAAATAAAACACACACATGTGTGTGTGTGTGTATGTGTGTGTGTTTTTTTTTGGATGTGTGTGTTCGTGTGTCTATGTGTGCGGGTAAGCGTGGATGATTACGGTTTATCATTTCCCACGATTATCAGTCTCAGGTCAGGTATGTGTTTGTGTTTTTATTATACAATGTGGTTAACTCATCATGGCTGTATCTCCGTGTCTTCCCCTTGCTTTGTTTTCCCTCAAGTTTCCCAATTGTCACAACGTTTACAAATATATTTCTACTGAAAACATGACACAAAAATCTCGAATATTAAGGTCTAAATTCTCTAATTAATGTACTATTTCCATCCGCTTAAATAACTTTCCCATTTGTACTTCTGTTTCTCCATTGTATTCTCCCCGTTTTTCCCAGATACCACATTTCTGATGTCATAAAATGTTTCTCGATTTGTCTGCTCATAAATAAATACATACCAGAAAACAAATGCAACATTAAACAGAAGTGAACGAAGGAACGAACGGACTTTATTTTCAAAGGGTAAGAAATTGGGCACGCAGGCCCGTCTTACATGAAAGAGAGAGCGAGAGAGAGAGAGAGAGAGAGAGAGAGAGAGAGAGAGAGAGAGAGAGAGAGAGAGAGAGAGAGAGAGAGAGAGAGAGAGAGAGTGAGTGGGGGGGGGGGTACAATTGAGTGGGAACAGATTACTGTTTTTTTAAAAAGTATTATCATGTCATTGATTATAATGCATCTATTTAAAAAAAAAAAAAACATGCTATAAACATTTCTAAACAGCGCGGCTTTACTTGTATCCCTACAGCAGCGCTCTGCTATGATAGCTATCAGTTTTATAATGTCAAATGCGCACTACAGCCCACAAGTTCCGGCTATTTAGCGACCGTCGTGTGTAAACGGATGCCAGTTTGTGATTTTTGAATGCAAGCAATTTGATCTTTGAAGATTGACGCAGTGACGGCTTCTTCAAGCAAATGGTCCCACGAGATTCAGTGCATGATACCACGCGAAAGAGCCCAACAATTTCAGATAGTGTTTCCCTTATATTACTTGCCTTGTGTATCTTAATCCCTAAGTCGGTCCTGGATTCAAACTCCAGATAGCTTGAGGAGTAATTCGTCGCGTAGTAGTCGAACCCCCGTATTTGTTCAGGAGTAAATCTCTCCGTCACTGACGTTTCGGATTAAGACTAAAACAGCTATTGTAAACAAGTAGAATAACCTCTGGCCATTGTGTCTCAATAACAGCCTTCGAGATTTGAAGAGATGGCAGAGAAAGCTGTGCCAGAAGATCCCCGACAAGATATACTTGTGTTTCGTCACTGCCTTAAACTTGGTTCTTCTTGTGAGATCGCTGGTCTGTGATGGTCATTAGACGGTCGGTGAACAGTTGCCGATGCTGTTGTGAGATTTACCGCTTTGTCGCTTTGCCCCACATGTAAATTGTCACCCGATTTTGTTATCCTTTTGTTGGAAATCTCGCGGGGGTAACATAATGATGGAACACTAACGTTTGGCTGGTTAATGTCTTGAAGTCACAAGCACGCTTAATTTCCCTTTTCTTTGGCCGTGATTTATTTAATAGTGCGGACTTCCACCGCTGGACTATTCATCTCGCCACTCTTAAGCTCCAACCGACGTGACCTGGTGGTAGAGTGGAAACATCTGTGTCATGACGCACCCCACATACTGGTTGGCCAGGATACGCACAATTAATGCTTCATTTGTGAAGGATATCTGTCTCCTCTTCATCGCTCTTCTTTCCGTGGGAGTGCGCCAACCTAGTTGATCGGCCAGAGGTCAGCCTCTCCGACTTAGACATGCATTTGTCTGAGATTTACTTCCTATAGATATTCCATCCAAGTAACGGGCTCTGTCTACCCGTGGGTAGATATTCTTTCCTAACCATTTTGCCAAGAAGGCGGATTATGGCCTACTCTTTCTGATTTCCAGCTGCCGTGGGATTTCTAGCTCGCACACCTTAATCGCGTAGCTTCATGTTTCCCACTCTTCTCCGAGAAGACCGACTACCCGATCTCACTACACATCATTAGAGCCAAATAGACCAGGGTGTGTATGTGTAATATCATTAGACAAAAATAGACAGGAGGGGGGGGGGGGGTGAAATAACATTAGTCACCAATAGACCAGGGGGTTGTGATATCATTAGTCACCAATAGGCAGGGGGTGTGTAATATCATTAGTCACCAATAGGCAGGGGGTGTGTAATATCATTAGTCACCAATAGGCAGGGGGTGTGTAATATCATTAGTCACCTATAGGCAGGGGTTGTGTAATATCATTAGACACCAATAGACCAGGGGGTGTGTGATATCATTAGACACCAATGACCAGGGTGTGTGTGATATCATTAGACACCAATAAGCAGGGGGTGTGTGATATCATTAGACACCGATAGACAGGGTGTGTGTGTGTGTGTGATATCATTAGACACCAATAGGCACTGGTTATGTGATGTCATTAGACACCAATAGACAGGGTGTGTGTGCGTGTGTGATATCATTAGACACCAATAGACAGGGGGGTTTGTGATATCATTAGACACCAATAGACAGTGGGTGTGTGATGTCATTAGACACCAATAGACAAGGGGTGTGTAATATCATTAGTCACCAATAGACCAGGGGGTTTGTGATATCATTAGACACCAAAAGACAGTGGGTGTGTGATGTCATTAGACACCAATAGACAGTGGGTGTGTGATGTCATTAGACACCAATAGACAGGGGTTGTGTAATATCATTAGTCACCAATAGACCAGGGTGTTTGTGATATCACTAGACACCAATAGACAGGGGGGTTTGTGATATCATTAGACACCAAAAGACAGTGGGTGTGTGATGTCATTAGACACCAATAGACAGGGGGGTTTGTGATATCATTAGACACCAATAGACAGTGGGTGTGTGATGTCATTAGACACCAATAGACAGGGGGTTTGTGATATCATAAGACACCAATAGACAGTGGGTGTGTGATATCATTAGACACCAATAGACAAGGGGTGTGTAATATCATTAGTCACCAATAGACCAGGGGATTTGTGATATCACTAGACACCAATAGACAGGGGGGTTTGTGATATCATTAGACACCAATAGACAGTGGGTGTGTGATGTCATTAGACACCAATAGACAGGGGTTGTGTAATATCATTAGACACCAATAGACCAGGGGGTTTGTGATATCATTAGGCAACAACAGACAGGGGGTTTGTGATGTCATTAGACACCAATAGACAGTGGGTGTGTGATGTCATTAGACACCAATAGACAAGGGTTGTGTGATATCATTAGACACCAATAGACAGTGGGTGTGTGATATCATAAGACACCAATAGACAGGGGTTGTGTAATATCATTAGACACCAATAGACAGGGGTTGTGTAATATCATTAGACACCAATAGACAGGGGGGTGTGTGATATCATTAGACACCAATAGACAGGGGTTGTGTAATATCACTAGACACCAATAGACAGGGGGGTTTGTGATATCATTAGACACCAATAGACAGTGGGTGTGTGATATCATTAGACACCAATAGACAAGGGTTGTGTAATATCATTAGACACCAATAGACAGGGGTTGTGTAATATCATTAGACACCAATAGACAGGGGGGTGTGTGATATCATTAGACACCAATAGACAGGGGTTGTGTAATATCATTAGACACCAATAGACAGGGGTTGTGTAATATCACTAGACACCAATAGACAGGGGGGGGGGGGGTTTGTGATGTCATTAGACACCAATAGACAGTGGGTGTGTGATGTCATTAGACACCAATAAGACAAGGGTTGTGTGATATCATTAGACACCAATAGGCAGTGGGTGTGTGATATCATTAGACACCAATAGACAGGGGTTGTGTAATATCATTAGACACCAATAGACAGGGGTTGTGTAATATCATTAGACACCAATAGACAGGGGGGTTTGTGATATCATTAGACACCAATAGACAGGGGTTGTGTAATATCACTAGACACCAATAGACAGGGGGGTTTGTGATATCATTAGACACCAATAGACAGTGGGTGTGTGATATCATTAGACACCAATAGACAAGGGTTGTGTAATATCATTAGACACCAATAGACAGGGGTTGTGTAATATCATTAGACACCAATAGACAGGGGGGTTTGTGATATCATTAGACACCAATAGACAGGGGTTGTGTAATATCATTAGACACCAATAGACAGGGGTTGTGTAATATCACTAGACACCAATAGACAGGGGGGTTTGTGATATCATTAGACACCAATAGACAGGGGTTGTGTAATATCATTAGGCAACAACAGACAGGGGGTTTGTTATATCATTAGACACCAATAGACAGTGGGTGTGTGATGTCATTAGACACCAATAGACAGCGGATGTGTAATATCATTAGACACCAATAGACCAGGGGGTTTGTGATATCATTAGGCAACAACAGACAGGGGGTTTGTGATGTCATTAGACACCAATAGACAGTGGGTGTGTGATATCATTAGACGACAATAGACAAGGGTTACGTAGGGGTATAGACGTAGTCGTAGGGGTATTCCAGACTTTCAAGGCACAGACCTCGCATGGAAAAAGTCGGATGCGGATAAAGGTAAGGCCCTTCTTGCACGCTACATAGAACAGACTGACCAGAAAGACGGGCCCGCCAGACAGAGGACCACAACAACACTCTCTCAGTTGTGCGAGGGGGTCGGGACAGACGAAGAATGGACAATCACAGTTGAGATATTGCGTGCGATGCTCAAGAAATCACCTAACACCGCCCCAGGCCCAGACGGCATCCGATATGGTGACCTAATGGTGATATCAGATGATGACATGGAAAAACTGGCCAGAGAATTCAACACCAGTATCCAGAGGGGTCAGGTCAAAGAAGAATGGCTACACAGCTACTTGCTGCCGCTGCCAAAACCGAACAAAGACCACTCCAAGATAAGCGGCTACAGAATCATTACGATGCAGAATACTGTTGGCAAGCTACTGGAGAAAATTGTAGCACACAGACTTGCTTGGGACTTGGAACAGCTCGGCTGCTTCCCGCCCACACTTGGAGGATACAGACGCAACAAAGAGTCATGGCTGAATGCGGCGGTCTTTGCTCAAGATGTTTACGAAGGATTTCAGGTCAGAGAAGAGACATGTGCGGCCGCCATAGACTTAGAGGACGCATATAACAGAGTATCTTTCGAGCACTTGATGCAAACCCTCCTCAGACTGAAAGTGCACCCTCACCTTGTACGATGGATAGCTGCAGTTCTACTCCAAAGGAAGGTGGTGCTAAGATGCGGGAGTTGGTCTTCTGAGCCGATAACGATATGTCCAGGATTGCCGCAGGGTTCACCACTGTCACCAATACTATTCAACGTGTATACGGTGCCGATCACTGAACAACAGTTGGATGGGAGGGGTAGGACTCTATCATTCGTTGACGACATCCTCGTGTATCGACAGGGTCGAGATAGACAGGCGGTTGCCAACCATATGCAGGGCAAACTAGATCGAATTTCCTCATGGTGTGCTGATGCCGACGCCCTTGTCAACCCTGCAAAGGCAACGGTTACATGGTTCTCACTAAACAACCATATTGTGAAAACAGACCTGCCGGCAGTAAGAATGGATGGGAGCATTCTGAGTAGAACCCAGTCAATGACATATCTTGGCGTGAGGCTTGATCGTAGCCTGTCCTTCAGAGATCATGTCGATTATGTCATAACGAAGGCTCGAAAAGGTTTGGCAGCAATGAGAGTCATGGCGACTGCCAATATCGAGCAAAGACTGCTATTACTTCTGTTCCAAGGACTTGTGCTTTCACGCATCGAGTATGCCCTGGCCATCCTCACTGTCAGCCCTACACAGATTGGAAGACATGAAAAGGTACAAAACGAAGCCATGCGCATCATTTTGGGCTGCACGAGAGACACCAGCTGTGTAGCAATCAGATACCTCCTTGACTTCCCGACAATGGAACACAGGATAAAGATCTGGAGAGCTCGTGCATACTTAAAAATAAGTGCAGATGAGCAGCACCCTCTGCATGACGCTGTATTCAGAGAAAAGGGTGACAGGCTAAAGAGGGGCAAATCATGGATGGGTCGGGCGGAAGATGTCGACGGACAGGTCTGCAGTCTAACCAGTATCAACCCCGGCAAGGAATGGGTGACGGTGCCTCCAGCTTTTAAGTGTACCTTCTCCTGCATTATCACACTCGACAGACGGTGCAGAGAGCAGAACCCTGCCGCTGTCAGTGCAGAGGTTAACGCGCTCATCTATGATCACTCAGATAGCCCCGAAGTGCTCATCTATACAGATGGATCTGTTGTAAAGCAGCAGAGAAGTGCGTGGGCATTTACAGCCCGTTCAGCGGGCCGAACCGTTCAAGAATCCAGTGGTGTCCACTCTATGACCACGAGCAGCATGACGATGGAGGTGATGGCAGTTACACAGGCTTTCATATGGCTGGAATCACAGCATTATACCAACGTGTGTGTACTAAGTGATTCAATGAGCATGATTCAGAAGGTCGAAGCTGGATCTGTACGTAGACAGTGGACTGAGTCGCTGCGGAAGTCTGTCTGTCCGCAAAGTCACCTTCATCTTCGTCCCGGGACATGCGGGAGTCGAGGGAAATGAACGAGCTGATAAATTGGCTGGCTCTGCACCCCCTGTAGATGGCCAGCCCATGGATCGTGCGGATGTTATTAACGCCCTTAAAGATATGGCGAGAACAGAGGATTTTGACGCCAGTGATTCCACATCGCTCTCCAGGATGAAAGACCTGGGAGTAAGAATCGGCACAGCCAGACGCGAGAGGTACATCGGGAAAACAAAGCGCCTCGTCAACCAACACAGAACTGGCACTATTAGCCACCGGACGCTGATGCATATGCTGGGGGGAGGATCTGAGCACCTATGGACATGTCCGGAGTGCAACGAAGATACCCCAACTGATAACTGATAACTGATAACTGAGACAAGGGTTGTGTAATATCATTAGTCACCAATAGACAGGGGTTGTGTAATATCATTAGTCACCAATAGACAGGGGTTGTGTAATATCATTAGACACCAATAGACAAGGGTTGTGTAATATCATTAGACACAAATAGACAGGGGGTTTGTGATATCATTAGGCAACAACAGACAGGGGGTTTGTGATATCATTAGACACCAATAGACAGTGGGTGTGTGATGTCATTAGACACCAATAGACACGGGTTGTGTAATATCATTAGACACCAATAGACCAGGGGGTTTGTGATATCATTAGGCAACAACAGACAGGGGGTTTGTGATGTCATTAGACACCAATAGACAGTGGGTGTGTGATGTCATTAGACACCAATAGACAAGGGTTGTGTGATATCATTAGACACCAATAGACAGTGGGTGTGTGATATCATTAGACACCAATAGACAAGGGTTGTGTAATATCATTAGTCACCAATAGACCAGGGGGTTTGTGATATCACTAGACACCAATAGACAGGGGGGTTTGTGATATCATTAGGCAACAACAGACAGGGGGTTTGTGATATCATTAGACACCAATAGACAGGGGGGTTTGGGATATCATTAGACACCAATAGACAGTGGGTGTGTGATGTCATTAGACATCAATAGACAGGGGTTGTGTAATATCATTAGACACCAATAGACCAGGGGGTTTGTGATATCATTAGACACCAATAGACAGTCGGTGTTTTGGTGTCATTAGACACCAATAGACAGGGTGTGTGTGTGCGTGTGTGATATCATTAGACACCGATAGACAGGGTGTGTGTGTGTGTGTGTGTGTGTGTGTGTGTGTGTGATATCATTAGACACCAATAGGCAGTGGTTGTGTGATGTCATTAGAAACCAATAGACAGGGTGTGTGTAATATCATTAGTCAACAATAGGCAGGGGTTGTGTAATAGCATTAGACACCAATAGACCAGGGTGTGTGTGATATCAATAGACACTAATGACCAGGGGGGGGGGGTGTGATCATTAGACACCAATAGACAGGGGGTGTGTGATATCATTAGACACCGATAGACAGGGGTTGTGTAATATCATTAGACACCAATAGACCAGGGGGTTTGTGATATCATTAGACACCAATAGACAGGGTGTGTGCGATATCATTAGACACGAATAGTCAGGGGGTGTGTGATATCATTAGGCACCAATATACAGGGTGTGCGCGATATAAATAGATACCAATAGACAGGGGGTTTGTGATATCATTAGACACCAATAGACAGTCGGTGTTTTGGTGTCATTAGACACCAATAGACAGGGTGTGTGTGTGCGTGTGTGATATCATTAGACACCAATAGACAGGGTGTGTGTGTGTGTGTGTGTGTGTGATATCATTAGACACCAATAGGCAGTGGTTGTGTGATGTCATTAGAAACCAATAGACAGGGTGTGTGTAATATCATTAGTCAACAATAGGCAGGGGTTGTGTAATAGCATTAGACACCAATAGACCAGGGTGTGTGTGTGCGTGTGTGATATCATTAGACACCAATAGACAGGGTGTGTGTGTGTGTGTGTGATATCATTAGTCAACAATAGGCAGGGGTTGTGTAATAGCATTAGACACCAATAGACAGGGTGTGTGTGTGCGTGTGTGATATCATTAGACACCAATAGACAGGGTGTGTGTGTGTGTGTGTGTGTGTGTGTGTGATATCATTAGACACCAATAGGCAGTGGTTGTGTGATGTCATTAGAAACCAATAGACAGGGTGTGTGTAATATCATTAGTCAACAATAGGCAGGGGTTGTGTAATAGCATTAGACACCAATAGACCAGGGTGTGTGTGATATCAATAGACACTAATGACCAGGGGGGGGGGTGTGATCATTAGACACCAATAGACAGGGGGTGTGTGATATCATTAGACACCGATAGACAGGGGTTGTGTAATATCATTAGACACCAATAGACCAGGGGGTTTGTGATATCATTAGACACCAATAGACAGTCGGTGTTTTGGTGTCATTAGACACCAATAGACAGGGTGTGTGTGTGCGTGTGTGATATCATTAGACACCAATAGACAGTGTGTGTGTGTGTGTGTGTGTGATATCATTAGACACCAATAGGCAGTGGTTGTGTGATGTCATTAGAAACCAATAGACAGGGTGTGTGTAATATCATTAGTCAACAATAGGCAGGGGTTGTGTAATAGCATTAGACACCAATAGACCAGGGTGTGTGTGATATCAATAGACACTAATGACCAGGGGGGGGGGGTGTGATCATTAGACACCAATAGACAGGGGGTGTGTGATATCATTAGACACCGATAGACAGGGGTTGTGTAATATCATTAGACACCAATAGACCAGGGGGTTTGTGATATCATTAGACACCAATAGACAGGGTGTGTGCGATATCATTAGACACGAATAGTCAGGGGGTGTGTGATATCATTAGGCACCAATATACAGGGTGTGCGCGATATAAATATATACCAATAGACAGGGGGTTTGTGATATCATTAGACACCAATAGACAGGGTGTGTGTGATATCATTAGGCACCAATATACAGGGTGTGCGCGATATAAATAGATACCAATAGACAGGGGGGGTATGTGATATCATTAGTCACCAATAGACCATGGATGTGTCATATCATTAGACACCAATAGACAGGGGGTGTGTGATATCATTAGACACCAATAGACAGGGGGTGTGTGATATCATTAGACACCAATAGACAGGGGGTGTGTGATATCATTAGACACCAATAAACAGAGGAGGGGGTGTGATATCATTAGACACCAATAGACAGGCGGTCCCATGAAGTGTGAAGTATTATGTCGTCTCATATTCTAGGCCGCATCATAATGAAGAGTAATATTTCCACCTTTTCTTTCCAGGCAGTTCTGAAAGTGATTCCACGCTCATCTTTGTGAGGCTGAGTCGAAGCGGTGTTTTCATCACCATGTAGCAGGTCCTTTGCAGAATGTCGCTCTCATGATGGTCCGCTGGAGATATTCTCGATCTTTTCCCAGCTCCCTTACCTTTGAATGTTCATGCTCAAGATGTCTTTAACAAGTTGTGTCCACCATCGTGTTGGCTGACCCTTGCATATTCTTCCGGGAACCACGCCTTCCATCAGTGTTTTTTCTAAGACTGTGGCTCACGGCTGAACTAGTTGGAAAAACAGTACCAAGTCACTGGTGGGATATAAACCCCGATCACCGTCCTTGACTTAGGGAGGTAAATTACGAGTACCTCTGAAGTCAAAATGGTTTTGCTTGATGGCGAGGGACTCTGGTAACAGGGACAGCTAATCCGCAAGCAAAATTCAGTCCAGTGCTACTACAAGTAGCGTGTATTGACTACGCTCGAGTTTAAAGCGAGTCTTGGCAATCCAGTGCACCTACCACTACGCTACCTCGCCTGCTATTAATATATTACTGTAGTAAATTAACATATTTACTTATGTAGTTTCTTATTCAAGTGCACTGCCAACAGGCGTGAGCGATCATGCCTATCCACAAGTCTCCGTCTACTACTATTAATCAGCTCGCGTGATAATATCTTTTCATGTCAGGACGCACGACCGCATTGGATCGATTATCTATGCCTCTATCCCTTTCCCCATTAATCCCGCCGTTTGTTATATAATATTCCTATTTTTCTTTTCTCTATGCTTAAGCATTCTGTTACTTTCTTCGTGTTTCCTTTGTGTGTTGCCTTGTTTTCTCTATAGCATCTTTGTTACTCTATGTGGGTATCTTCCGTAAAACCCTATCTCTGAGGTATGGTTATTTTTATGACTTCTGAATGGTTTTGTCGACAAATAGGGACTTAGTGGGTGGTGTGGTTAGTATCAGGCTGGCCGCTTTAACTTTCCAAGACATTTCCTGTACCCATATTAATGAAGACGTTCTCATGGTTTAAATACTGCCGTTACTATGTGAAGTACTCGGCATTCACATCTTCTAGGCTAGAGCATAATGAGGCAGGGTGATCAATTCCTATTCTCCTCGCCTTTCTTTAACATATTATTTCCAGAAAATTCTAATGTATAAAAATTACGAGAAAGTATAAGGACACGCCTGGTCGTGTGCGTGTAATTATACACGCATATCTAGAGGGTCGAAAGGTAGCTCTGCACTCTCGGACACAAGCGTCTGATGATGATGATGATGATGAATTAACAAACTTAATATATTAGTTATTGTATAATGTTTCTGCGAGACACGCGGCGGCACATGTTCTATTGTACCTACTGTTGAATAATCTCTTCAACCGTTATAATTGTCACGAGATGTAGTCATAAGTAAGCAAGATACAGCATACACAAAGTGTGTTTATGGTGGGGTACGTAACGGAAAGATAGAAACGGGACAAATAGAGGATAGATCTATAAGGGGTGAAAGAATGAAAGTACGTGGGGGAGGGGAGGGGGGGGGGGGCGTAGTTATAAGGAAATGAAAGATGGGTTACAATCACGGAGGCAGGCGCCCTGAAAGGAAAACCTCGTATCTGAAAATAACATAAAAAATGGGGCATCATCGCCAGCAAATTTATGAGTGATTGGATGAACCATTGCCAGCAAAAACAGGCACGATTTCATAGCTCTTTTTCTGAGGACGTTCCGAGTGTCAGCGGACAGCCGCGTGCTTTTATCCATTCTTCCCTTTTTTATGGGTCTTTTGAGGAGACATCACGCTACATGACACAGGATGCTTCAGAAGTCAAGGTGTTGCCTGAAGAAACCAAACGAGGTTACGGAGGAAATAATGTTATAGCAGAAATTGAGTAAATAAAATCAGTTAAAAGTTAAAGGTGTTCTTGTTTAAGTTTTGAACAAAATTGTCATCACTAAAATTGTTTTTGGCTTCGTTTTCTTGCTTTTAACTCAAGCGTGGCCTATACGAGAGTTACTACTTCTAGTGCATTGAAATGATTTTTGCTCGTGCATAAGCTTTCCCTATTACCAGTGTCCATCACCATCAGACGAACCCACTCCGACTTCTGAGGTATGTGAAAATTATCATAACAGAGAAATTCACAGTAGCCGAGCGGTGTTTCAGTTTCTTTCATGTGAAGGATGTCGACCAGTGGCCATCCATCGAAGAATGCAGGCAGTGTGAGGTAACAAATGTGTGTCGAAGACAACAGTGACATTTGGCACGAATGTTTCGGAAAGGACGTCAGTTCACCACAGATCTTCGACGGTCGGGTCAAGCGCATATTGTTGCAACAGAAAATATCGCCAAAATTGATGCAACAGTACAGAGAACCGTTGTCGAAGCATATGTTCGCTAGCGAAAGAATTTGATATGTCAATTGGGACAATTCAAAAGGTCGTTCGTAAGAAACTGCACTATCGGAAGGTGTGTTTACAGTCCGTACCACGGATTTTGACCGACCACCAAAAAGAGGAACGCGTGGGATGGTGTTTGAACCACTTGCTGCGTTACAGAGTGGAGGGTGATGCATTTCTCTTCCGCATAGTGGCAGGCGAAGAATCATGGTGTCACCACTTTGAGCCGAGAAGCAAAAGAGAGAGCATGCAATGGAAGCATGCTGGATCACCAAAAGCCAAAAATTCCATGTTACAGGTTTCCGCTAGTGAGGTTATGCTGCGCGCATTTTTTTAACCATGAAGGGCTATTGTTGGCCGACTTTAAAGAACATGTTTTCAACATCAACTCTACCCACTACTTGCAAACACTAGACAAGCTGCAAAAAGCCATCAAGAATAAACGACCCGGCATGCTTTCTCGCGGTGTGATTTTGTTGCACGATTGCAAAGATTGTGCAGGAAGCATTAGCTTGGAAGAAGTGGGAAATTCTGCAACATCCAGCCTATAGTCCTGATTTGTCACCATGTGATTTTCATTTGTTCGGACATCTAAGAAAAGCTCTCAAGGGGCAACAATTTCACACAGATGCAGACGTAACGAACGCGGTAAACACTTGGTTCAGTGAGCAACCACAATCTTTTTTTTGTGGACGGCATTCACCGCCTACCTCAGCAATGGGGTGCTTGCCTGAATGCCTACGGCGACCTCTTCTGACCAACCCATAGTGCATAATTCATTCAAAATGAATGCTTTAATAATTCTATCACACCTATTAATGGTTCTTTCATGCTTTTGTAATAAAGCTTTTGGAACTGGTTTCAAATAAACGACCCTTATATATCTTACGTAAGTGAAATGAGCAGGCCGTAATTGCTATTGATCTGTGTAAATTTGAAATGTAGAAAATGTATGAGAACAACAAATAGCTTACAGTGTGAATAAATTAAGGATTAAAGGGGTTTAAAAACGAGAAGATGGACTTCATTGCACTGGGTTTGATCCCAAATGGCTCGGTCCCTTTCCATTGAGCGGCTTTTTCCCCCTCATTTTTTCCTCCCCCCCCCCCCCCCCGCGTTTCCATCCTGTTTCAGGATATTGCGGTCAACACCTGCATCTTTCAGCTGTATGTTGATTCCTAGGCTAGATTACGCTCAACAGCACGCCACGACTTTCTGAGCGACCGGCTCCATACTCTCATAAGTCACTGGCGCTACTCGAACCACTTATAATTCTCGTGCGCTCACGTCAACCACGAGAGTATTTAGCAACTGAAATTATCCACGACACGGGACCGCTGCGAAAGGGATGTGCAGCACATCAAATGAAACAACCCCTGTATGCTCACAGGGTGCGCAAAGTCTCTGCATCGTATAGCAAAAAGTCCACCAAATGTTGTAACCAATTAATGAGCATTATTGTATTGTGTCACCGCACACTAGGGTGAAAAAGGAGCGTACCCAATGATATAACCAGTGTAAATATAAGGATTGCATATCTGACACCGCAAAACAGCAATAACAGCAAATAAAAATAGCACTAAAATACTATGGGAACTACGGACTTGTAATGGCTAGTGTCCTCGTTTAGGAGCCTGGCAGACCAAGGCTCATAACTTCCTTTAAGCGGCTTCTAATAGTGACTATATAGCTCTGGGCTCGAGCCAGTCTCATAACATGGAAACACAGTGAGCATTTTAGCGTTGTTAGCAAACGAATGACTGACAGAAAGTAGCAATGCCAAGGGAAAGACGCATAACACTGTAATTCAGTTAAAATAGAACCGACGTTGTAAACAAACCTAAAAAACATAAATAAGGTTATTAGCGGCCGGGTGGAGATTTATCTACAGCCGAGCATGATACATCGCCATATTGAATAACCACAAACATTATTTCCAGTATTAGACTTCACAACACTGGTCGCGACACCGGATTTTACCCGTGACCTCCCCATTCTGCTGGTTCTGACCCATTCTGTGTTTCTCTTGTCCGCGCTGAAGTAATCAATCGTCACACGTTGTTCCCTGGAATTGCCCGTCTTCTCGGTGGTGAAAGTCGGCCGACCAGGTCTGGCCTTGTCCATTTGTCTAGTTCTGACACAACCGATGTCTGAGCAATATATAATACTTCCGGTATCAGATGAAATTTGGTTCGTACCAGTGAGCTCAGAGATCCCAGTATGTGTGTGTGTGTGTGTGTGTGTGTGTGTGTGCGTGCGTGCGTACGTGCGTGCGTGCGTGCTTGTGTGAGATGTAGGTTACTTACATTATATCTATCGATATGTAACATGTAAGTTGTTTACATTATAAATATTATAAAGCACATGGAAGAGTATGGACAACGGAAAATGTTCTTCCGGAACAAAATCTGGCTCTTAAGCAAAAGTAGGGGTCGTGAGGATCGTACAGTTTGCGCATATGCAAAATAATTACAAAATGGCTACCCCACTATCAACCTGCACTGTGAAAGAACAGCGAGGCGTTATTCGTTTTCTATGGCCTAAAGGGTGCAAAACCTTGTAAAAAAATACAGAAATATGATGGTTCAGGATGGAGACATTTTTTGGAGTCAGCGTAGAGTGTACGAATGGGTAGAAAGATTTCAAAACGGAAGACAACACGTCGTTGATGAACCGATTAGTAAAAGATCTGCAAGAGTCACGATGGCCATCTTTTGGGATATCAAGGTCCCTAGAGGGGTGAACTGTGACCAGTGCTCTATACAATGACATGCTAGCGAGTAAACTAATCCAGCGATACCATCGAAACGCAGGGGGCTTATCTCAAATATAGTATTGTTGATGCACAACAACACCCGCCCTCATATGCTTGCGCATGCAGTCGACAAACTAAGTACTCTGAAATTTGAGATCTTGAAACATCCAGCATACGGTTCAGACTTAGCGCCATAGGACTTTCACTTGTTCGGATCCTGAAAGAACATCAGAGGTTTGCAGTTGACATCTAGGTAATGGAGACTGTGCTCAATTGGTTTACAGCCACACCCAAAAAACCCTTTCCCAGAAAGCATTAGAAAGCTAGTGGATATGTGGGCCAAGTGTGTTGCCGGGCAGGGAGACCATGTTGAGAAGTAACACTCACATAATTTCTATTTCACACTATTGTAAAAAACAAAAACAAACATATTATGTTTACAATTCCTGTTACTGAATGGCTTCCCCTCGTATATACCATTCATTACAATATAGTAAAATATGCCCTGTAGCACACTGATTATATATCGCTAGCCCCAACACTTTATAGAACAATAGCACTCGACATGGTTAATTTAACATCGACCGCTTATACTTCTCGGAACATTATCTGGCATATATTTTAGACTGCGTCGACCTGGGAAATTAAAGCACAATCCACCTCGATGAAGATTCGAGCACACGACCACCAGGTTGGCAGCAAAGCTTGCACAGTGCAATAACGCCGTGGCACCGACGTGGATGCTAACGTATGTAACCAGAAAAAAAGGCATGCTATTTTCTATCGTGGGTAGATTTTATTTTATGAAATTGAGCTTAGACAACAGTCTATTCGGCATGCTCTTTTCGATTTCCAACTTACGAGCTTCGAATTCTTCGCCATTATCCTAGAAGGCTAGACGTCCGATCAACTATCCCGGGATGGGGCATACCATCCCTTTCTTACTCTAAATGAAATCTAGTCACCACCGTAAATTCCATCAAGCCTTTTGAAGTTTTATTTAGGACGTTGTATCTATTAGCTAACCCCCACCTCCGCTAAAATCACGCTAGCTTGGAATGTAATATTTCGGTTGCAAGTTGGGTATTCTTGTTTCCTGCTTTTTGTCCACCGACAAAGACTTCGGAGGAAACCCTCGTTCTTGTAATCATATTTTGTGGAAAGTTAAACATAACCGCGCAGTAGTGATTCTATGAATGCATGTCCTACGCCAACTCACCTAACTGAGAAACAGAGAAAACGCTGCTCTGCATGGTTTTCCAATTCGTTCTGTGCCCTGAACAAGCTATGCTTCCTGTAAATCAATGCGAACATCACTAATCAAGCTAAATTTTGGAAACAAACAGCACATTGCGATACAAGGGCTGCTGGTAATGTGCTGAGAGATCGAAATGCTCATTGTGTGAAGGTCATCACAGTTCCAAATCTACGGACTGCCTTCTTCTGAGCCCTTAAGGTGCAGCCTGGTATGAACAGAAGGTTCGATATACTGAAATGAGGGTAGGCAGCCATGAGCACGACGTGACCATACCTTAGCTGAACCCAGTATCAGAGCATCATGAGTCAATTCTGCATTTAAGGAAGCTTCATTTGAACGCGAGCAATTAATTCCCTGGTTGGCAAGCCGACATGCACGCGGCTTGTCTGGGCAGACTTTTTAGGAGGCACCACCTATATGCGGAGGGCGAAGATGACATCACTACTCTGAGGCCGTGGAATCCTTTATGGAAATATGCTGGAAGGCTAACCAAGTCAACACATGCAGCGAAGACATCCAATGTGTTGGCTGGAAAATGCAAATATCACAGCGTCGATGTAAACAAGAAAAAAAAAGTTAGTTTCGTAGCCTTTACGGTACGTCGCAGTCGACCCCTATCATTTTTGTTTAGCTGTTTGCGATTTCTTGGCAAGATAACATTCAGTTGTTTGCCATTGATTTCTGAACCACCAGAACTTATACTACTGTGTGAAAACAAACGCAAGGAGGTCTACTGCTACATCTCCCGCAGCTTTTTGGGATTGCAAATTGCATAAATACACTTGTTCTTGCAACGAGGCGCCGTTGTCATTTGGAAGTGACAGGTTCGAATCCTGGTCGGTAACTATAGCTTTTAATTGTTATGTTGTCTAGTCTCTACTTCTTTCTTCTCACTTCTATGAGCGCCAAACAATACTATGTGAGTTTATTTATGAGGTGATTCTCGGCAGGCGCTACATAAGAATTAATTATTCTGTTTATATGCATAAAAACACAAACGTCCCCCAGCAAGAACCTTCCGTGGGTATGCAACGTGTTAGAACCATAACATGTTCTAGGTTTGGGTGCACGAGGGAATGGGTGGCCAGTCTTTCCCTCCCACAGTGAACGACTGGCGCAGGCATCGAACCCTTGTCCTACTGCTCTTATGTCATTGCGAGCATACCTCCATTACCGTTACACCAACACGCCCGCTATGTTCATATTTTTTTTTTTTTGCATAACCTTTACAGGACATTGCTGTCAACACCAGCATATTTCAGCTGTATGTTGATTTCTTGGCAAGATTACGCTCAGTAGTTTGCCATTGTTTTCTGAGCGGCCGGCTCACATACCCGGTAAGTTACCCGTGCGATTCGAACCACTGCTGATTCTCACCGTCATCACGTCACTCACTAGAGTATACGAGATTACGGAGAAAAGTCATAATCTCTAAGCCACGAAGCCGGCTTATTTTCATATACATACCCGAATTACGTTGCCTTTTATATGGATAAAAATGCTGGACAATGAGAAATGAACTTTATAACATACTGAAGACAGTGGAATAATGTGTTATTGGGACTAGAGTTAATTATACAGTGGACATAGAAGAAAACTGAAGCTGAAATATCGAAAGCTGCAGGTATTATTAGACTTATCAAAACCATAGGGCGAAACATAAGAAATGTGTGAAGTATATCAACAGAAAAGATGCAATACAGAAATTAGTAATATGTGGATATATCTTGGTAAGAGAAGCAAGGAAGACAGACAAACATGCACGTAGAAAGCTTGAACTGAATACGAAATAATAATATATGCAGCATCAGCTTCATTACGATATCAGATACCAGAGAAGACTAGAGACACATCAAGAAGCAACATACCAGAATCATGTAAAGTGTGAAATACATTCCGTCTAAAATTATAACTCACACTCAACAGCCACCCACATGCCACTTCTCTGTGGCAGAATGACTTCTATTTGGGTTCCGTCACAGATGTACATCTGATGACAGCAGTTCACCGGGTAATTACATGTTTCGAAAGGGTCTGGGAACGAACAATTACTAAATATCTGGCCAGACACAGAAAAAAAATCGAAGTTATAACCCTTCTTGTTTTCTAATAAAACGTTCTCGCCTGGAGGTGGCCTTCAGCCATCAACTGTGTTTGAAAGCGACCTAATTTGTTCCTGGGCTTGTCTTTCCCCAATTTTATTGTTTTTGGCTCGGAGACCCTCTTTTGTGACCCATCGTCATTGTGTTGTGGCTTCTCGTGGCTGGGGCGGTTGTCTGGGTGATTCAGTTCTGGGACATGATTGACGATACCTAAAACTTCAACCCCAGTGGTAATTGAAATAAGGCACCTTCATTTAACGTGTTCATGTTTGTGGAATTGATATGTGTACTCTAGATGTTTAGATCAACTTTTCTGTCTAGAAGATATGTCATCTTGCTTTGTCGGACACATTAATTTTACTGCTCAGAGTATTATCCGAAGGGTGGGTTGAAGCTCTCTTGTGACAGCAAACGTAAATCTGTCTCTGCGTGCTTCTGAATTATAACTATGACCATGAGTTGCATGGCCATAGAGATGATGGCAGTAACGCTCGTTGTGATGTGACTGGATTCACAGAGCTATAACCAACGTGCGTGTTTCAATGAGCATGCTACGAAAGGTCGTAGCGGGTTCTGTACGTAGACAGTAGAATGAATATGGTAACCCGGCCAACGAATGGCTAGAGACGTCGGATGTGTAGGCAGAAAGTCACAACGAAATTACGTCTTAAACAATTTTCCGGACGAACCAGAAGAATAAGGAGAAGAAGAAATAGAAGAAGAAGAAGAAGAAGAAGAAGAAGAAGAAGAAGAAGAAGAAGAAGAAGAAGAAGAAGAAGAAGAAAAAGAATAAATATGTGCGGAGGTCTGTTGTACGTAGAGTCTCCTTCATCTTCATTCCGAGACATGCGGAAATTGAGGAAAATGAACGAGATGATAAACTTGCTGGCTTTGCATAACTAACATATGGACAGCCCATTGATCCTGCCGATGTTATTAACGCCCTTAGAGAGATGTTGAGAGCGAGGGACTTCGACGCCAATGAATCCACTTCGCTGTCCAGAATGAGAGACCTGGAAGTTAGAATAGGCACGGCCAGAAACAAGAGGGCAATCGGAACTGGCATTAATAGTCGCAGACGCTGATGCATATGTTGTATGTTCGGGGGGGGGGGGAGGGAGGGGGAGGGGGGAGAGGAGATTGAATCTGATCACATATGATCACGCCGGAGTGCAAGGATGATACACCAGCAAATAACCATATAACCAACCAACCAATCAACCAACCAATCAACCAACCAACCAACCAACCAACCAACCAACCAAACTAACTAACTAACTAACTAACTAACTAACTAACTAACTAACTAACTAATTAACTACCTAACTAACTAACTAACTAACGAACCAACCACCCAACCAACTTACCAACCAACCAACCAACAAACTAACCAACCAACCAGCCAACCAACCAACCAACCAACCAGCCAACCAAACAACCAACCAACGAACGAACGAACAAACCAACCAACTAACCAACCTACCAACCAACCTAACTAACTAACTAACTAACTAACAAACGAAGGAACCAACCAACCAACCAACCAACAAACCAACCAACCAACCAACAAATTAACCAGCCAACCAACCAGCCAACCAACCAACCAACCATATAACCAACCAACCAACCAACCAACCAACTAACTAACTATCTAACTAACTAACTAACTAACTACCTGTCACTCAAATAAAAAACCAACAACTACTGTAAATGTAATGGTAATACACTTTCTGGTGGTTGCCGGCCAAGGTTTTGCTATGGACTGAACAATGAAAGGTCTAATCACCAGGCAGTATCTCGGACACATCTTTTGACAGTTTAACCTTACTTCTGTCAGCTAGTCACATTCTGTGGAATCAACAGATGTGTTTGTTGTAGTGGTGAGCTTCATATCCCTTACAGGACGTCAGAGTCAACCCCGGCAATTTTTGGTTGTTTGTGATTTCTTGACAAGTAATAAGACATGACATATATTTACGCTGGCAAAATTGACATGTATTAGAAACCAATGAGAATGTGGGGGAATAAGAAGAGTAAAAACAAACCCACATGATGAATGTGAGGCTGAAGAAACGACAGAGAGAAAGAGAGAGAGAGAGAGAGAGATCCATCCATCATGTGCCATGCCGGTAAGCGTGGGCGGTCATGTTTTGCCATCTCACTTGATCACCAGAGTCGTGGATCAGCTCCGTGTTCCTGTCTCGACCATGCCATGTGGCCAAGCCATCCAGGTATTTGCTTCTAGGTTTTCCTCTTGGTCTGTTCCCTTCGATCTTACCAGTTGTCACCAAGTTCTCCAATCCATTTCTTCTCATAACATGCCCAAAAAATTGTGACTGTCTGCGTCTAATGTCTCTAATCAGTTTACCATCTTCGTTTGTTTCTTGAAGGACTTGTTCATTGGTCTTTCTGGCTGTCCATGATATTCTTTGCATTTTACTCAGAAACCACATTTCTACAGCTATCAGATGTTTTTCAGCTTGACTACTCATTGTCCAAGCTTCACATCCATATAAAAGTACAGATTCTATGTAGCACCTCAACACTCTTTTTCTCGTTTCAATTGACATCATTTTATTGGTCAGTATGTTTTTCATCTTGCTAAAGGCTACCTTAGACATGGCGATTCTTGTTCTAATCTCTTCAAGGCATCTCTCATCAGATGTTATTAGTGTTCCGAGATAATTGTACCTATTCACTTGCTGAAGAATATTCCCATTTACTTGTATATTACATTGTGGCATTTCGTTCTTCCTATTGACGACCATAACCTGTGGTTAGAGAAAAAAACAAGAGAGAGCGAGAGAGAGAGAGAGAGAGAGAGAGAGAGAGAGAGAGAGAGAGAGAGAGAGAGAGAGAGAGAGAGAGAACGAGAGCGAGAGGGAGAAATTGAGAGAGAGAGAGAGAAAGAGATAGAGAGAGAGAGAGAAATTGAGAGAGAGAGAGAGAGAGAGAGAGAGAGAGAGAGAGAGAGAGAGAGAGAGAGAGAGAGAGAGAGAGAGAGAGAGAGGAGTCCCCATTATTTTGCAAGACTTATTACAATTATTAATAGCTGTGTAAACATAGCGTTGTTTTGGATGTAAATATCTCAACACAGAACAGGCGGATGTAACCAGAATCCGTCAAAGCAAATTTGGAAGCTTAGACCTTTGACCTGCACACGGGTATTATAACCAGAGTGTTTCGCAGCTATTACGTCATTTAACATAAGAAATAAATTCACGTGTATTGGTTACCACTGATAGAAGTAGAAGAAATAAATAGACAATTTTAAGATGGAAAGTTACTGCAATATTTCACCAGGATTCGAACCTTCCACCCCCAAATGTCGACACCGCCTGGCTGAAGGACAAGTTTGCCGCGTCGCACAGCCAACTTGTACGACCTGAGCAACTGGCGACTGGTCAAGACTTGGTTCCATCCCAGCGGGCAAGCAACACATTAATTCCGGGCATGCTTGTGAAACTTCCAGGCAGTGAGTGCAAAACGGGAGTGCTGTTTATCTATCATCAGCGTGGGAAATTACTGTGACTCTCTTCAGTATCACAGCATGCAAAATTTGTAGTCGTCGGCAGGCTGTACCACATTGAATACCATCGTCCATCTTTTTCGTCGTTAGCCAGACCAGTTTGCTTCCAAAGATGTCCCTCGTGGAGATGAAATCAGGTCTTGATCAGAATAGGCCCCGACTGTGACATATCAGTGACTGTTCACATCATTCAACATCCAAACAATTTTATTTCGCACACAAGTAACACTTTTCCCTACTAACCAATAAACTAACATTTTGTTAAACAAATAGCGTCCTTACAATAATGTTAATGACTGCATCGTCTCTGTTGTATCATTAATGTGTAAACGTATTACATGCCACTTTAAAATGTCCACAAATCATGCTTGCCCATAGGTCTGGTCTTCATAAATCATAGTGTTCAACCACAACCACAACCACATGTGGTTGTGGTTGCGACCTTGTGGGAGCACGTGTACACCTCGGAGGAGCAAATGGATTACCATGGTCTGGCAAGAATGCGACAGCGAGGGGTGACGAGGGGATCTGGCCGACGATCAACGCTCAGAGGAAAGGCGAGACGGACATATAATCAGATTGCTACTGGTACTATTAGTGTTGGAACTCTTCGCAGACTGCTGAGGATGGGGACGGAGCGCTTATGGGAATGCCCCGAATGCTGTCATGTCGGTTCCTAAATCAATCAATCAATCAATCAATCGTTGTTCAACCTAGTCGAATTCGGTTAGCAGTGCTGGAAGAACCTTTATACTCGCAGTAAGCGAGTTTGTGGTATCATTTCATAATTGTTAAAACAGATTATAAACATTCTCTATATATCGATATGGCTTTGTTGACAAATACTGTACTTTTAAAATAGCAGGTAGGTACTTAGATCTACTTCTTGTTTACATTGTGATGTATGTTACCAACATGGTCTTAAGAGAATGGTGCTGCAGGGAGTGACCAGAGGTTCTGACCAATATTTAGCACTCCAAAGAAAGGCCTGTCAGGCACATAATCAGACTACAACTGGTACCATTAGTTTGGGACTCTTCGCTGATTGTTAAAGATGAGGACGAAGCGCATATGTGTTACACATGCTGTAGGAATATCCTGCACAAATGGCATAATGAGAGGTCGACTTAGCAGATAAGTTAGTTAGCTCATTCCACATACAGGTCAGTTGGACGTCAATTCCCGTTCAGAAAGCAATGGCGAACTACTGAATTTAAAGCTGCCTAGTAAATCTCAACACAGTCAACGGGGCTGGGAGTGATTGCAACGTACCGCAAAGGACAAGAAATAGTATAATGAGCCCAATACAAATACTTATGGTAGACACAAAGTAAATACAGGTGCAAGCCAGCAGTGACAACCGTTGTCAGCGCGAACACGTCGAGAGCCTGCCATGTTTAGCCATGTCGTGCCACACCGTATGGCACTCTCCCACAGGCAATGCTCCAGGGAGTAGATGAGATAACAAGGAGAAAATGAAGGCAGAGACCAGCATACAACAATTGACCAGATGCGGTATTTCCACACGTATGGGTATTGATGTGCTGGGGACACAGAGCAGTAGAGAACTAGAATAGGATATAAAGGACAAGAGGATCGACTTCATTGCACCGGGCTTTATCCCATTGGCTCGGTCTCTAACCAGTGGCGGCCTGCCGAAAGTGTCCCACAAAGCATGAACTTCGTAGCTCCAGTGACAACCCCCAGGAGTCTCCGAGAAATATGCACTCGTGATCCGAACTATGTAGGCCACCTGATCGAGCTGTGAAGGGTGTGGGCTCGATTCCAGCCTACATGGTTCCCACAATCTTCGCAGCGCAAGGCCGGCTGCGTAATCACTACGCCACGAATACTCCCAGCAGCTACTCTGATTGTCCATGCTCTGACTGTCCATGCTCTGATTGTCGATCCTATGATTGTCCATGCTCTGATTGTCTATGCTCTGATTGTCGATGCTTCTGCCACTCCTACGACCCACGTCCGGGGTTAAGGGATAAGATGGCGAAATGAGTGTATTCTCTGTTGATGTAGAAAACTTGGTGAGAACAGGTTTACCACGAGAAGATGTTTATCTGGTCACATTTGTGCTGGAGAGGTTATGTGCCAGAAGCTTACTATCCACATCACGACAGTAGCTTCCGCGGCTATCACTCATGCTGGATGTGGGAGGTTATGTGCATGCGCGTCATTATCCATGATGGGGGTCCCAGACCCTCTATGAATGTATCCTGAAATGTATGTATATTGAAACTGATATATCCTCAAATGGATATATCATAAATTTATATAATTTCCCCTCATTTCCAGCTTATAAATGGAAATAAAAATAAAGGAACACTTTTATACATTTAAAGGCTCCAAATGATGTTTCTTAACAAGTGTATACCAAGAAAGAACCTATACAATTGGAAACACCGAAGGTGAATAGAAAATAAGATGAACAGGTCTCGGTGTCATAAATCCCACTTTTAAACTCCTCACCTCTGGCTAATCGAATCAGGTTAGCAGAGGTGACAGCATCTTAATATTCGCTGTAGGTGAGTTATGGGTATCAGTTTATCACCTTAAGAATTCATGAAGCAGGTTATAAAGTGCGTATCCTGTATATTTGCTTGGATACCCTCTTTTGATCAAACCGACACCTGATAAAAAAGGACTGCGTTAAAAATGTCCGGCACTTGGTTTACGCCTAGCTTATAATTTATGTTATATATATGGAAGCCGCTGTAGCATAGCGATTGCCTGCCGGCACTGCGGTAATAGGTTCGAATTCGCATGAAGACGAAATGTCTGGACTCCTAGGTCGACCCGGTCTAAAATATGTTACTGGAAATGTATTGGGAAGTGAAAGCGGCATTATGGTATTGATATCCATCCAGTACCGATTAGTTTATACATACTTGCGTCTAACACCGCAAGACAAAAGCCCATTATGACTTTTAAAATGTCTCTTTTAATGTTTTTCCTGTACAATTTATGTTAGCTGGCACTAGGGGAAATTATATACATTTGAGCATACGTGCAGCCCTGTGCTCGGCGTGTCTTAACGCGCTACTTTAGTGTATCATGGAGGATCCAGGCTTCTGAATGCTACAAATGTGGAAAACAAGAGTAAATGTCACCTTTACAAGCTCAACGCACACTGGGCATTTGGAGCTAGACACATATTTGCAATTAAAGACCAAACAGAATTAAGTGGGCGATGTGTAGACGGTATCACGTCTACTTCCCTCTTCACTGGCTGTTGAACGAGGGGACGGAGCATTTTGGGAATGTCCTGAGTGCAGTGATGTCGGTTCTTAACTAAACTCAAATCAACTACTTCCCCATACTGGTACCATTTTGGCAGTGGGTGTCGAGATCAGTTTAAAATATTCGAAATCGCACTAATGCTGATCGAACCCAAGAGCACCGGTACGGCGGGTAAGCATCTAGCCACTAGACTACCGCGGTTCGCTTCTGAATACACATGAGTATTTAAAAATGTGCAAAGCGGTTAGTATTTTAGGGCGTTTTGATAGGGCGGCCGCCCATAAATACTTCTATGTGAGTTATATCGACTTTTGTGTGACCTTGCAACAACGGACCGCATTTGACCTACTTTTTTAAACTTCGCGGGTGTTGGTACTTAACTACTTCTAGTTTTGGAAGTTTAAAAAGTTAAACTTTAATTATTAAAAGGTAAATTATTTACAAAATAATTATTTTTCATTCGGGTCCATGTGTACCCCCCCCTCTCTCTCTCTCTCTCTCTCTCTCTCTCTCTCTCTCTCTCTCTCTCTCTCTCTCTCTCTCTCTCTCTCTCTCTCTCTCTCTCTGTGTTTGTGTGTGGGGGATAAGTCGACGTGGGGGTGGGGGTGCTGGTGAGTGAACCCCTAGTCCCACTATTATCCTTTGCCCACAGTGAGCAACCAGACCCACATCCACTGTCAGGAGGTGTGAAGTTTAATTATCATTTCGGCCCCTGACCAGACCAAGTGCAGTACTGAGACGGCAAAACTACATTTTGATCTTAGTCGGAAGACGGTAACGGGTGAGCACATTGGCAATTATCTTTGTACAACTTCATGAAATACAGTGAGATCCCATCATGGTTTAATATATTATCGAGGAGGCAGAATAGCATAACGAAATGAGCTAATTAACATAGAAAAATGTCTTATTCCTAAAAGGTCTAGTAGTAAATATTAATGTAATAAACATAATATTTAATTGAATTATTATACCTATTGACTTTTGTAAATCATCATTAAATTATAATATCATAATAATATTGTGAATTATTTCCATTTTTTCAGACCTGGTTAAATATTTTCCCTTGATATTATATGAAACAGTCATATACGCCATCAACGGATGTAACTCAGGAATAACAAATCGACTGGAATTATTTTGATTTCCTCTATTCACGTTTTAAAGAGAATCTTTATGTATTATATAGGTTTATTTTTTTTTAATTGAACATAAAAGATAGCGATTATTAGTGATCTGTAGAGGATCGTAGTGACATATACACTATCATCATACATCTCTTCAAATGAAATCCTTAAAAAAGTAAAAATGGTGGCTAGTAGCGGGTGTAGTGATAGGGATGTGTGTGTGTGTGTGTGTGTGTGCGCGCGTGTGTGTGTGTGTGTGTGTGCATATACGTGTTAGCAAGTGTGGTGAGACTACAGTATTATTCCTCCGAATGAGGTAGTGGCTAGCGAGGAGGTTGTCGTGGCTGAACGGTGGAGCCGAGGTGGGAAAGTTGCTAGCGAGATCGGCGAGGCTGAGTGTATGAGCAAGTGATCGCCGTGGCCGAACGTACGGCTAGTTTGTCGCCGTGGCCGAATGTATGACCATGTGGTCGCCAGGGCCGAATGTACAACCAAGAGGTCACCGTGGCCGAACGTATGAAAGTGGTCGAAGGTGTGTGCTGATGTATGTGTAGTCGCCGTGGCTGTGCTGAGATCTGCATGGCAAAGTGGCTAGCGAGGAGGTCACGGGGCCGAATGCATTACGAAGGGGTCACAGTCGCCAAGTGAATGACCAAGGGGTCGCCGTGGCTGAATGTATAGTATGACGAAGTGGTTGCCGTTGGCGTATGTAAGACCAAGTGGTCGCCTCTCTCTCTCTCTCTCCCTCCCTCTCTCTCTCTCTCTCTCTCTTGCTACCTCTCTGTTTCATCTGTGATGTCAGTATCTGAATGACTATATACATTCTAGGTGTGCTTGCTTGCTTGCTTGTGTTCGCTGGCTGTGATATCCAGCGTGAAGTCGTGTATGTCGAATGAAGACATCCTGTTGTCCAACATCAGTGTGATGTAATACAGGACCTGAGGTTTGCGTGAGTATCCGTTATCCCATGTCAGACTTATTGGTGTGCAGACTGGTGGTTCCTCGCCGTGCAGGCAGACACTCTCCGACTTCGGAGGAATTCTAGGCGTAAATATAAAACAAACATTAACCTCTGAGTGTTACCATTCCTTAATACTCATACAGTAGCAATGTATTTTAGCGCATTCCCATAACCACTATAAAACAGTGATGACCAAATGACGTCAGCGAGGCAATCCCAAGGCTTGTCTTCTGCATTAAAATTTAGTGTAATATCGCAGTGACCGAATCAACCACTGAGGTGTACCATTCGTTACCTCTCATATATTCGCAATGTATTTTAGGGCAATCCCAGAACCACTACAAAGCTATGAGTACCAAACAAAGTCAGCGAGGCAAGCCCCGAGCATGTTTTCTGCTCTAAAAATTAGTGTAATATCGCAGAGTCCGAATTGGCTTATGAGTGTTAGTATTACCAGTAACACATTAGCATTGTATTATAGAGCATTCCCAAAACCACTACAAAACCGTGATGACCAAACGATGTCAACGAGGCAAGCCCTGTGTATGTCTTCAGAGCTAAACTACAATTAATGTAATATCGCAGTGACCGAATCTGCCTCTGAGTGTTACCATCCGTTACCACTCATATATTAGCAAGGTATTTTAGGTCTTTCCCAGAACCACTACAAAACTGTGACTACGAAACCAAGTCAGCGAGGCAAGCTCCGGGCATTCTTCTGCTCTAAAAATTTCCTTTTGGTGGAATGTAAGCGGGCACATCAAAATGTTCTTATTTTGCTCCTTCCTTAGCCAATCGATCATCACTGTCGTTTCCGGGTACTCCACAGTGGGCTGGTATCCACTGTATGGTGACCTTATCCTGACACCTAAGTTCAGAAAGTAGTGCCCTCTGTACTGGCAATTTCCCAGACAGGAGCGCCTCGAGCATTGATGTTGCATCTGTCAATAGCACCACATGTTGTATACCATGGCTGGCATGTAGTAATTTCCTGTAATTACTAAAAGTAATAGTATATATGAGGTAATATTTAAAATAGAATGTTTGCTGTGTAAAGTAAAAGATGGCGGCATGGGATAGGAGGTCAAGAATCGACAGCTTCGTATGCATATTTGAGAATCAGATCACCAGAAGGCCTTGGGTTGCCCCACTATATATCTAATAAAAAGTGGCCGACTGTGTATTATAATGGCTGGCTGTTACTGCCTGTAGTGAATAGGACTTAAACACTATCGTCATACCACGACAGATGTGTTAGAGATACATGCCTCGTCATCGCGCTGTGTGATGGCGTCCAAACGGTCACATAATCATATGTGAAAGGGGTACATCTGGGACATGTGGGTAATGGTTACATCCGGTCTAAGATGACGTTGCTTCCGATCACATGCTTAAGGTACACATCCAGTACGCATGCTCATTGGTTAAAGCCGGTCAAAGATGGCGCTGCTTCCGTCTCATGTGTAACGGGTACATCTGGTACAAGTGCTCTGTGGCTAAAGCCGGTCAAAGATGGCGGTGCCTTCTGTCACATGCATAAGTTTACATCTGGTACACGTGGGTAATAGTTACATCTGGTCAAAGTTGGTGGTGCTTCAAGTCACATGTGTAAGGGGTACACTCGAGACACTTAGGTAATGATTAACTCTGGCCAAAGATGGCGGTGGATCTGGTCACATGCATAAGGGTACAACCGAGACACGTGGGTAATGGTTACCTGCGGTCAAAGATGGCATCGCATCCAGTCAAATGTGGAACTGTACATCCGAGACACAAAGTTAATAGCTACGACCGAACCATGTGGGGGGCCCTGCTTCCGGACACAAATTTAAGGGTACTTCCCAGACACGTGGATAATAGTTACCTCCAGTCAAAAATTGCGCTGCATCCGGTCACATGTGTAATAGTACATCCGAGAAACATAGCTAAGAAGGACACTACAGAGAAAGGGTGCCTTGACGGTTGTTGAACCAGGGGACTTAACTTGTGATGATCGTCACGTATGGGAGTGATTCCACAGCCTCGTCAACAGAGTATCGGGAGTTTAAATATCTCCCTTCTCTCTCTTTCCTATATCCGTTAGTATGGTCCACTGGGTAACACCAAAGAACACCCCGGCATCAACACACCATAAGACAGTTTCGACTTTAGTATATGCGAGTGTAAACAATGCATCATATTATCCGATTAAGCCTTTCTCATAGGCATAGTGCAGAGATGTGAAAACTGATGCCAGTCGTGGAAGACGTATCTGTATGTAACAGCTATTGGGTCACACAGCGACGAGTTGTTAGCGCATGTTATCATGTGTATAATATTACACACGAACACAACACATTGTCGCGACTCAACCTTTAGGCGTCTCATGTAACACACCAGGTCACGTGCCCGCTGACCCGATCAGAGATGTTAGCACGGCTCAAAGCAAGCATTTTACGCGTTCACTACCTCTCTGTGGGCCTATATAGGACTTTACAGCTTTCCCCGGAAACCCATTTCAAATGCCAATATATGTTTGACAACTTGCTTGCTTTTTGTTCTACGTTTCAAATCCAGACAAAAGTACAGATTATATGTATCACTTTAACAGTCAAGTAAGAAAATATGTTAAACAAATTATTAAAAATGTTGGCCAAATACTGAAATACTTCCACCAAACTTTTAAATATCTCCGCCAAACTTATGAAAAGTAGGAAAATTTGTTAACCAAATGTGAAGAAAATATCAGTAAAAGAGATAAATATTTCATCTAACCTTATAAACAGGCCAGCCAAACATACAAAAAGTAGGAACATTTGTTACCCATTAGGGAAATTGTTTGGGCCAAGTAAAGAAATATCTAGGCCAAATTTATGAAAAGTAGGAGACTTTGTTCGCCGAATGGGAAACGGGATGGCCAAACACAGAACTATCTCGACAACATTGATAAAAACGTAGGAAAATGTTTAGCGAAATGGGGAAAATACATTGGTCAAGTAAAGAAAATGTCGCGACAAAACTTATGAAACGTAGGAAAATTTGTTACCCAAACGGGAAAAATGTTGATTAAGTTAAGAAATATTTCAGCCAAACTTATGAAAAGTAGGACAGTTTTTTATCCGAATGGGAAAAATGTTTGCCAAATACACTAATATCTCGACCACAAAAAGACAATTTGTTAATCAAAGGGGAAAAATATTGACCAAGTAAAAACATATTTCAACTTAACTTGCAAATATGTCGGCCAAACTTATAAACAAGTACGAAACTTTATTTTTAAAAATTTGAAACTTATTGGCAAAGCAAAAAGCACATTTCAACCAAACTTGCAATTAGCATGCCAAGACTTATAAAAGGTAGGAAATTTTGTTAACCAAAGGTTAACAAAATATTGTTAAAGCAAAGAAATATCGCATCCAAACTTACCACATTAAAAAAAAAAAAAAGTAGGACAATTTGTTACCTAAATGGGAAAACATGTTGACCAAAAATAGCAAATATCTCGTCCAAACTTATTAAAAGTAGGAAAATGTGTAAACCAAATGGGAAAATGTATTGTTCAAGTAAAGATATATCGCATCCAACTTTTGAAAAGTAGGAAATTTTGTTAACTAAAGGTGAAAACATATTGTTCACGTAAAGAAATATCGCATCCAAACTTATGAAAAGTAGGAAAATTTGTTAATCAAACGGGACAAATATTGGCCAAGTAAAAACATATTTCATCCAAACTTGCAAATATCTCGGTCAAACTTATAAAACGTTTGAAACTTTATGAACCAAATGTGAAAATTATTTGCCAAGCAAAGAAATATCGCGTCCAGTCTTATAAAAAATAGGAACAGGGTTTAACCAAATGGAAATAATTTTGAACAATGTAGGAAATAGTTCAACCAAACTTATAAATAGCTCTCCCAAACGTATAAAAATTAGGAAAATTTGCTAATGAAATGGAAAAAAAAATATTAGCCAAGTAAAGAATATTTCAAGCAAACGTATACATAGCTTGGCCAAATTTATAGCAAAAGTAGCCCCGGGAAGGTTAACCCGGTCAACAAATGTCTGCAGAAGTCGGATGTGTTGGCCTAACGGCGCAAGAACGCAGCTCTGCTGTAAGCAGGCACAACGCAATCACGTCCGGAAAAAAAAAACTCCGGGTGAACGCAGCAGAAGAAGATAACAAAAGTAGGAGAACATTTACCCAAATAAACCAAAATGTTGATCAAACTTATAAATATCTCTTCCAAACTTAGGAAAATGTATGACATTTTGTTACCAAAATGTGAAACAATATTGGCCAATTTTAACTAAAATGTTTACCAAACTTATAAATATTTCGTCCTCACCTATAAAAAGTAGGAAAATGTGTTAATCAAATGGGAAAAGTATTGGCCAAGTAAAGAAATATTTCAACCAAACTTATAAATATCTTTTCCAAACTGACAACCTGTAAGAAAATATATTAGACAAAGTGACACAAATGTTGGCCGAATTAAAAAAAAAAAAAAAATTAACGAAGCTTATAAAAAGTAGGAAAATATGTTGGCCAAACTAAGAATTATGTATGAAAAAGTAAGAAATAGGTCGACCAACTAAGACAAATGTGCTATCCAAATTCGGAAAAAGGTAGCTTCTGTAGTTATGACAAGAGTGTCTCGAACTTTTATCTGAAAAGATATTTCACACTACACAATCATGAACGTCAGCACTTTCATTCTTTTACATTGCCGAAGCTTCAACTAACCATTCCAAAGTACCTGCTAAAGAAGCACTTATACAGACTAATCAAGCATATCTCCACACTCTTGGTTTTTCTTTTACCACGACGTGGCTCTGTCTTTCATATACAGCTTCACAACTTTTCCATGTCACAGCACCAAGAACACCAAACTTTTGTTGTACATGAGCTCAAATGAAACAGTCATAACATTACATACATTGGCACCTTTCCGTCTTGACAGACGATAGTTTGGTACATTGTGCTTCAAAAAGGCTTAATAACTGTCATATGGCAATAACTACGATCCATGGCGGTGGCGAGTGTGGCTGGTAAGGCCAATTCTTGCTGCAAATGTTTGCCCTCAGTAGGTGCATGT
The DNA here is from genome assembly GCA_014155875.1 of Cepaea nemoralis. NCBI lineage: Eukaryota > Metazoa > Mollusca > Gastropoda > Stylommatophora > Helicidae > Cepaea > Cepaea nemoralis. Next base: position 408,361 of record JACEFZ010014250.1, read on the forward strand.
GAAAACATGGTCATTTCCACCATTTTGCACCATCTTACGTCTCTCACCTCTCCATAGCACAAAGCCTGGGCTAAAATAAAGAAACCATATTTATGACAATGCAGTCCGTGGCTCCACATAGGATAGTTTCGACATCATCTGAGCATTCGTCATCAAGGGGTTATTTCCCATGGCTAACATCTTCACCTTTTCATACTGTAGCATGATGGAACAGAATCCCCATTTCCAGTCCGACACATTTCATAAATATACTTTGAGTCTTAACAGGGACCATCCCAAAATAAGGGCTATTCTTAGATCGAAGGTTCCAGAACGAGTTGGGGGAGGCGGCGGTATGCACTTGTCTTTTGATTGGTTCATAAATAATGAGCCCACGCTATTCCTGGGCCATATTTTAAAATCTAATTAGTAGGAGCGGGGAATTTCACCAGGAGCGGTCGCTAGTGTGATGTGATGACCCAACAATGCCTCTTGTAGATTCAATATATTGTTCTCTGGACAACAGGTACCACTTTTAAAACATACTTTAATGTGTGGCTAAACCTGATGTACGAAAGAGAAGAATATAAGAGTATTTTATGAATAATATGTGAAAGTGGAAAACTTAACTTCTGTGCGCCAGAATTCTGAATATGCTTCTTCAACCTTGACCGTTCTTTCACGCTGTATACTCCAAGTGCCTATCAATCCCTTGTTGTGACTGTTGCGTATGCTTGAGGAATGTAGTACACTCATGCAGATTCGCAAACCAAAACCCTTGTGCATCTACATGCCTAGGATGACTTATTTTAAAAATCACTGTACCTTTGCTCTCGTGCGAGTATAAATGGCAGTCTGAATGGGAATGAGTGATGAAACATGTACAAGTTCCTTTGTAAAACGCAGAGAATGATGGAGGAGTGAGTGGGTTGATTAATAAAGTAGCCTCTCACATCTAGTTAGAAAGAAAGATGCTTCAATATCCACATGTTAAACAGGGACGGGATGGCACGCCAGAATTGCTACGTCCATGTGATGCCTGGTTGCTATAAACTCAAGAGAATTACTATAATTTCTCTTTTGAAGTATTACACTGTTACCTCTACTGTGGATGGTTCATATAAACTAGTTCCTAGAGAACCATAGTGTGTGAACCTGTATCTCAGTTGGTGAATATAATGTATGGTCATGCAAACTTACAAGGACTAACATGTTTTTCCACATATGTGCTTGGTGCATATGTGAACCCATTGCTATGCAATTGAGCTTCTGTTACCTACTGTGGACATTACTCAGTGGGGAAAGAGCACATGATGATGATGATGTATCTGTGATACAAGTCTGGTGAAAAAGGGGTGAGGTCTGGCATTGCTGTGTGAATATGGAATAAGACATTCATGCACCGACATCACCAGCTATAGGAATGGATGTCTGGTCTGCTAATTTGGTTAAATGCCATTAGTTAATACATAATGCATATTGCAGTTGTAAATGCCTATTTTCCATTTTCCTTCACAATGCCCTGTCCCATGTTGCTATGTCACAATGATTGCTGTACTGTGTCTGGTCCTCCTTGTGCCCAGGTCTACTGTGGTTCAAACATGGTGGAACCTTAAGACCACATAAATGCTTGTAATTGTGTTAAGCTACCCTGTTCTCAGCATATGGTCTTGTGATTACCACAGTACATCAGAGTGAAATTCACTAACTCATCAACCTTACCTTCCCCATCTCCATCTGTGTATGTTAATGTATGATAACATCATCTTTTAACACATGTGAAGAGATGTTGTGCCATTCTATATATCCACAGAGAACAGGAGGATGGAGGAGAGGCATCCATATAATATCATCTGGGAAAACTAACCAGTAGTCCCAGAATCCAGAACCAACTCTCTATAAGTGAAATCTTCTAGAACCCACAATATGGGAATTTCCTAGAGACTTTCAGCTCAGCTCTCAAACAGCTGGATATAAAAGAAAGAGAGAAAAACAGTTCTGAAGACTTCAATAATAAGAAGTACAGTGATCATTAATCAAATGTCATCTGAGAATGAAAACAACAAGTCGGGTTGTTAACCCCATTCAAGACAACTTGTGAAATGACTGGTGCAATGGATTGTTTAGCTAGGACTTATCTTGGTTAATCTCCAGCCTGGTACTCACACAGTGGTGAAGAATGTGACTTGAAGTGTAGGTGAGATTGGACTGACTGAGGGGCTGCAGTATATTGGATTTTGTTCCTATCTCTGGTTTCTTCAGCAAGTCATGTTCTGCATGTACCGAGTATACATCTCCCAATGTCAGGAGAGTGTTATCCTCAACTTTTGAAGTATCCCGGTATCAGCATTCACAGACAGTCTGGTCAACGGTGAGAGACAGTATCATATCATCCTACCAATTCTTGTCTTCAAGAGGAATGAATCTGCATGAAGGCTTATTTTGGGAAAGCTGCTAACTGGAGCTAGTCCAACATCCATGCTGATGATAAAAGGATTCAACAGACCCAGAACAGTAGTTTCTTCCTTGAGTTGCCCATGGATAGGATTTCCTAAATTCCCAAGAGACATGAGATGAGGATAGAGATAGATACTGTAAACAGAATGGTGTAGTGGTGATTAGAGAGGAGAGGTGGATAAGAGTTATTAGTTGGTGGAGTAAGGAGAGGTGGTGTATCATGTTATCTTCATGCATGTTAGCATATTTGTACATTTTGTATGTACCTTGTTGAGGTGTTGACATGACAAATGGGATGAACAATGGTCAGCACTAGACTCACCATCAGCTCAATAAACAGTATGATTGAACCAGTGTTTCAAGTACATGTCCCCAGTGAATTTCTTGTACAGTTGCTGTCAAGTGTTGTCTCTGGTGACTGTCTTAAGTGCTGTGGTTGGTTATACATATTGTGAAAAGTCTTGTATAGATGTTGTCAGGTGTCTCATGATGTCTATCTTGTACACTTGTGGTGTAAACCAATTCCTTGTGAATGTATGTTCCACTTTTGTCAAGAAACTGTCATGTAGATGTCCTGTCCAACAGATGTAATGTACAGTTATTGTTAAAGTTTGTTTGTCTGCAAAAATTGAAGGACTACTTGAACTGATATAGGTCATACTGACAAAATAAAGAAAGAAGAGATCTAGGTGACGGACGAACAGCACACTGGCAACATTATAATGAGTGAGAGGGATCCTCAGTTGTACAGGCGCTAATAGTTCAGATCTTTTCTGGCCTTAAGGGAACCTTTTACTTCTTTTATAAATTTCTGTGTAGATACATAGTAGTCTCAACAGTGGGGGTTGAGCCAAAGAAAAATGTTCTCCAAAAAGGCTATTGCGGGAATGTTTAGCTCATTTGAGTGACCTCTAGACAAAACGTGCTAAATCATATCCTTTATCTTGTTATTTATTATTCAAGATATATCTCCAGAGAACACTATAAACTAGGTCCTCTGGCAACTCCATCCAAACATGTCACACATACCACAATGTCCGGAACACTAACCTTCCTTTGTTCCATCTCTTACCGTTACACGGATTTCTCGAAGTCTAGCTAAAATAACATTTCTTACTTTATCCACCGCTATCTAACGTTCTCATTTCACATCCCCAATAGCGTCAAGTCTCCAACCAGCCAACAGTGTCTGTTATGAAGTCGGCCTTTCTTAAAACCACGTCTGCCTTATTGACTCCTTGAATACCATCTACCAGATCTTCTAACCGACTTTCAACGTTTCATACCACTTAACACTAACATTCTCTTTGATTACACCACAACCGGTTTTCTGCTGACTATGCACATTTCCCAACCTACGGGAGATAATTGTCTGTACCCTAGGCAAACAACAGCTGTATTTAAGAAAATTAAAAGTATCTTATGTAATGTGTAACTATCGTTGAATGAAAAAATAAAATAAAATTTCAACAATAACATTTCACAAAAATTAAAGATTAAATTTCTACTTGAAACTTTCAAATTGGAAACAATAAAGATTAATTTCTTGTGTACTGAAATCTGTCATTTCTGCTGTGAACTTTATTCAGAGCTACGCACTCAATCACCGTAAGTTCTAGGCTGTTCTTGGAGAAATTGATTCTGAATTCTGTGACTTGCCTTATCACACATCAGTGAGGTGGCTAAGCTGCGGTAAAGTCATGTTTCGTTTTTACAAGCTCCGAAACGAAGTAGGTGTTTTTCTCACTGAAAAAGATAGAGCTGATCCATAATTGTCAAATTTGTCATTTTTTGGTTAACATCATATCCCACATGAATGAATTGATTTTGAAACTTCAGGGAAAGTATAACTTCGTCTGTAATCTCTACAGAATCATCAAAGGGTTTTGGAGGAAGCTGTCATTGTTTGAAGCACAACTGTAAACAAAATTTTTTTCCTGAATTGAAGAAGCATTTTGGAGAGATTTTCATATCTGGACAGAATTGAAAGTGACGTTCTTCTGTTCCAGAATCCGTTTGATTGTAACCTTGATGATATGCCAGTTGAACTACAGTTGGAGCTAATTGATTTTCAAGCAAATGACTAGTTGAAAGAGAAGGACAGAGAAGGAAAACTTGTTGAATTTTACCGTTGCTTGGCTGATGTTGAGTTTCCGAAACTGAAGAAATTTGCCGCTGTGATAGCATCAGTGTTTGGAACAACTTATGTCTGTGAGCAAACATTTTCAGAAATGAAGTATGTGAAGTCAACACATCGAACGAGATTGACCATGAACATTTGAAAGCAATTCTCCTGGTTGGATGCAACAATTCCAAACCTAACATTTATTATATCTGAAAGCCAAATATAAGTTTCACAAATCTCACTAGCATTTGAACAACCTATGTCTGTGAGCAAACATTTTCAAAAATGAAGTATGTGAAGTCAACACATCGAACGAGATTGACTAATGAACATTTGAAAAGCTATTCTCTTGATTGGATGCAGCAATTCCCTAGCCAAACATTGATGACATATTGAAAGCCAAACATCAGTTTCACAAATATTACTAACCTGGTTTGCTGCTCAGTTTGTGAGATTCGGATATGTGCACACTAGGTCTGATGTAACTATCTTTTTTGCTAATGTCGTCTTCTTTGATAACTTTTTTCAAAGTAAATAAATATGTTGGTTGTCTTTGTTGTTTGTTCATTGCACTCCACTCACCCATGATTAACTTATTATTTCGTATTCTTTCCCAGAGCTTTCGTTCTGGCTTGCAAGTATTGTTAAAGTTAGTTGCATATCCTTTAAGGGCGTTTACAGTCAACACCAGTATTTTTTGCTGTTGTTGATGACTTGGCAAGTTTACGTTCAGTAGTTTGCCATTGCTTCTTGAACGACCAGTACCGATACCATAGCGTAAAACACCAGCAGTAGTATATTATGTAACTCAGACACACAAAACACATCCAAGATGGCGACTGGTGCATTTATGAAGGAAATATGGGAAAATTGTCGACTTGGTAAAAATTTTTTGGCGGCGTGTGGGAACGAAAAATCTGTGGGTTGTTTTCTGTGAAAGTAATTAAGGTAAAAGTAGTCGTGTCTATGTTGGTGGGATGTCTGGAAATAGAAAGAGAGGGTGTGAGTACGGATGAGGGAGGGCTGTAAGTTATATATTTTGGTTAGAAAGGAACGAATATATGAATGTGTTAGTAGTTAGTTAGTTAGTTAGTTAGTCATAGTTCCAACCTCACAGCAACGGGTCGTCCCCATTATGCTCCGTTCCTGTGCCAGTGAATATCGCACAAAATGCTCCCCACTGCCCAATGTGAAAAGTGGAAAAGACAGGAGTCTCGACAAACAACAGCCCGCACAGATACACTGTGCATAATGCCGCTGCCAGAATGTCAACACAATAGTCCCCCACGAAACACCCAGTTCATCTCTGATGGAATCAGCAGTCATTTTCCCATCTGGATGTTTCCTAGATGTTCACCCACACAGTCCACGAAAATACAGTTCATTGTCGATGGCAGTGGCAGTCAACCAGAAGCCCAGCAGCCACGCATTTCTGCATAAGGCAAAAACCGGTCAATCTGGGACATAGCCATCTACCATCGCTCCGAACATGTAGTCACGTTCCAAATAACCTCGGGCAGATTCAAAAGCATTTCACACGAAACTCACAGCTCACAGTGTCGCGCCACGCACTCACTCAGTAGCAGTAGTGTTAGTATGCGTGGTGTAGTGATGTATAAACTGCCAAGGGCGTGATGGGTCGTCTTTATACTTGACGAAGTAAGAGGTGTAGTTGGTTACTGAACAAAAGAGGGTTGTAGGAGTCTGACACAGTAAAACACAGAGACAAAAGTAAAAACAAAACAAAAAAGTAATATTTTCAAGTGTTTTTTATTGGTATACAACATCAAACTACACTTAAAAAAGGTTTACGACCCATACATTAAAAAGGGATCAGCGGATTATTGTAGAAAGATGAGTGGTCCTGTAGAGGTCTGTCGTGCCTGTGGTTATTAATAATAGAGGGTGAATGGAAACGAATAGTAAAATCAGCTATGAATTAATCGATGGTAATTATTACTAGCGGGGGAATGGGTTCAACAATGAAACAATCAGGGTCGTGGTGTAATACGAATGCATTCTCCCGTCTTAGGGATAAAAGAGGCCGCCGGGGTGGTGTTATAGAGGGGTCTGGCAAATCTAAGGTGTTGGCTCGCCGTAGACTGGGAGGGGACGGTTGAGGTGGAGGAGACTGGTGGGGTGGTGTGGGATTAATAATACAGGGAGGGGATGGTGATCTAACTCTGACTGGGTGGGGTGGGGTGATGTATGGAGGACTCCACCTTAGCAGTAGTGGTGAGGGTGGGGGTGTCAGTGGTTGCTGTCGCCGACGGTGCCTGCGGGCCCGCAGAACACGACGCCGGAAGAAAGGAAAGGCTATCCTGATCAGATCATCAGTTGTCAATACGACTCGCATCACATCCCCGAGATGGGCGTCGACAACCTCTCTGAAAGTATGACCCATACACGTATGAGCCAGCTGGTTGGGCTGGTCCTCCAGGCAACCAACACAGTAGGTCATGATATTCGTCTCCAGCTCCGTGATGGCAGCCTCAATGGTGTCACGAGGATTCATTGTCTGTAACAACCAGACATATATAGCTATACTTGAATATATAGATATGTTAATTAGACAAGTATATAGGTGGTAAGAGAACAAGAAGAACAGTAACCACTACATCACCCTGGTAGTATTACATGTAAAAAAAAAACAACTCAGCAGTTTTTTTTTTTTGGTACCACAATAGGGAAACCCCACCCTTTTTTTAACCAATTAATGGGGTGAGAGGAGTGATGAGGTCACAAACTAATGATTTTTTGATATGTTCTTTTGCCACGTGTTCAGGCTTGTGAGAACTAAAAAAAAAAAAGAGAGAGAGTTGACGAATACACATTGCCAAGTCAGCAGATGTGGTACCGTGTGCACAAAGCAGACAGTGTATAAATACTAGGCGTCCCTTGTAAGCAACTACTCTGTCCTTGGCGTCTAGAAGTATCGTTCTCTGACAACCCGGCACTATGTGGCAAGACAAATACGGTAAGTTGGTGATTGATACATCTACCACATAGTCGTTATGTGTCTCCAAGTACCTTAATAGGATAAACCTAGTATAATACAATAGTATATGGTGCTAAACATATATATCTTAAGAGACAAGTCACTTCTTCATATAGTAATACTAGGTTGTGCCGAGTGAAATAGTGCTGATAGCTAGAGCATAAGGGTATAATGGTAGCATATCACATAGGAATTTTCGCGGAGAAGGTGAAAGTGTGTCCCTGTAGAGTCTACATAACCGTTATCGGTAGTAATATATGGTCTACATGGGCACATATCAGATATATAGTTATTATGTAAATTATGTATATCTATAAGGGTGTTATACTACCTTAATCTTATCTATGCTTGTTGCAGATACGTATGCCCAAGAAAAACTAATAAGGGACCTATGGAGCCTACTAAGAGCAGAACCAAACAGTTATTGTATGGGGTGTCTTAATACCCCGCAAAATCAAGAAGCCGAGAATCCCTTCGCTCATTCTTGTGATGATGGTGAAGGTGGTAGCTTTGCGGACCTAGTAACGGTTCGACTACGGGATGTGCTAAAACAGCACTTCACTAAAGACGAAATAATTACATTAAGCCTGAGTAGAATTGAGGAGAGCATCGTCGATTATAATCGTCAAAACGAAACTCCAGAACCATCCCCAGCCAGGAGTGAAAGATCAACGTCACCGACATCATTAATCTTCAGTCAATCCACACTGGTGGATGAGTATTAAACCTTTTCTAAACAAAGAAGAAAAATGTAGATGGGTGATGATAGAAGCGAGGTTGATATATAGTACCTCATTGGTATTCTTTTTTCTTTTTTTCTCAGGCTGTGTTTCACACTGACTACAACGTACTATAACAGTCAAATGAACACTACTGACACGAAGAGCACACGTCGTAATTGATCGCCCTAGTGGTAGTGCAAAGAAAAGACTGAATATCATCAAACACAACAAGAAAAGATGTCTACACAGCCACTAGACCAGTCTCTAGGTGTGGTAAGAGACGTGGTTACTAAACATTATACACTGAACAAACAGAGGGCAGTCAAGAACAGTCTCAACAGATGTGCACATCCCGCTGGTGTACTCATTAAACATAACAACGCCGGAAAATGTGTTACTGTAACATTCGATAGCCCAAGGCACTATGACTCATTCCGAATCCAGATGTTTAGGTATTACAACAGACACCCCATCGAAACTAGACAAGACCAGACTGGGTCACCTGTGGAAGACGTGTTTACAACACCACTGGTGAAGATTCACTTATATCTCACGAAAAGAAAGCTGCTCGCCCAGGGACAGGTTGACAATATTACCGCATGGTTAAAAATAGACTTTATCGACCTTGAGAAACTCGCTACAGACAGTCACGAGTAGACAAAACAAACACCACGTCTGAGCCTACGATTATAACCAGAAAGATAACTACCACAACTGTGGGGTTGGCACATACTCGATAACAGGCTTCAAACAGAGGGGTCAATGACCAGGTTATAGGTCGACTACCCATTGGTGCCTACGTACAAAACATGTCTAAACATGATTTGGTTCAGTTTGTGATATAGGTCGACTGGTTCTAGATATAACTCGTTGAAACCGGTTTAATCTGGATGTTATTTACCCAACCAGTGGTATAAAAAGCCGAGGTTGGTAACACTCGAGTATTATAAACTAAAGATGACTACAGACCGAACAAGTGTGCCTGCTAACTGGGTCTATATGACTCGAGGTGGTGAGACTGTTAGACCAGTGGGTACTGGTACCAAGGCTGTGTTTGTCTCATCGTACAGAGGTGCTACTACGTTGCATATAAGGAGATTTTTTGGCGAATCCGATATCAAGTTTCCGACTAAAATAGGGATGACACTTACTCGCCAAGAATATGAACAGATGATCGGTATGCAGAGTGAGATTCTAGCTGAGTTTGATCGATTCACAACCAATCAAGGTAACCAACCCAACCAAGTCAAACAAGTCAGTAATCAAGACAAGCATACCACTAATCACCTCATCCAAATCAGTAATCAAGACAATCAAGTCAGTAACAGATGTGGTCAGACGATACCATATGACGATGCAGCTACATCATATGTCTATGATATTCAACAGGATACTACACCACCATATGTCTACGACACTCAGATTACAAACTTCAATAACCAAACAGGGGACCAGCAACCAACCTATTCCTATTCGGACAATCTTATACCACTGATCGACCCCCGAAAGAAGGCAACAAAGAGAAAAGGTCTATAGAACACAACACCATACATCACTGTTCATTTATGTGTATGAAGAATTAAAAAATAAAAAATAATAAATTTAAAAAAAATGTTTTGTCTTTTTGTTTTTAAAATATGTATGATGTCTCTTGATTATATAGGTGTGTACTTGTCTGTATGTGTACTTGTCTGTATATGTCTGTGGTTGTGTTTACATGTGTGTACGCGTGTCTGTATGTGTGTGTGTGTGTGTGTGTGTTCATAAAATTATTAAACTACTATGGTTCATTGGAAAATACAAAATATCAACTTACCAAAACACCTTGATCCAAGTTAATTGTACAACAAATCTGGTAGCAGTGCTGAGTACGTTCAGTTGTGGAAAATTCAACACCACAGATGGTACTAAAAGCGAATTGTTTCAAGTCGATTGTAGAACACACAGATTCTACTATCTCAGAGTGAGTAGTCTTTGGTTGTGGAGACTCAGTTCCATAAACGACTTGACTTTATACAGTTGTAAACGATACTAAGGTCATGTTCCCACCAGAACCAACAGGAAACTTAGTCAGCAGAATACCACATAAGACATCTGATGTCTGATGCAAACATGACCTCGGAGAAAGAAAGTAATTATGTTGTTCGTAATCTCCAAAAACGAATACCAGGCCACAGCCTTGACCTCGACCAGTGACTATTCCGTGAGAAGTACCAGCACCCACGACTTTTCCCACCAAAACATGACAGCGACTTACACCTCTAAATTAAAAAAAAAAAAAACAAAAAAAAACAAAAAAAAAACTGGTGATTCAAACATTGAATACTAGGTCATAACCTTGGCCTCGACGAGAAAGTATTGCGTGAGATAACACCACCGAGTTATTTTCCCACCAAAACAGACAGCTCTGGGAAGTAGACATTGTTTTGCCGGGTGGGGGTAAAAGTGCTGACTGTGCTGTATGCTCACTCAACCAATACCGTGTTTTTGGTGTGTCTTCAAAACTTTTTACACTCAGTAGGGGTAGGGGGAGGGGTATGTCTGGTGTGGGTTTGGAAATGTGGGGTGGTAGCAGTGTTAGGTGTGGGTAGTTCATGTATAAATAACAGAGTCTCCTGTAAGCCGTCATTCTGATTCAGTCTACAATACCACAACAACTCTCAGTAGTAGTGATGTCGGTGGTACCCAGTGCTGGATTTTTTTTCCTACTGAATAGGTTGTTACAATCAAACCAACTATCAGTGTGGTAGTGTAATAATCAGTATTATACTATTATTGTACTAATACTACCTTACTGGTGAAGTGTGATATGAATTATCATGGTGTCGATGTACCGATAACTAAGGCTATGTGATAGCGTCTCACAACAAGAACTCTTGAACTATTACAACAGAAACTGAGAAGTTGTCGACACCAGTCATACAACGATGGTAAACACGTGGTTACAAACCACAATTCAACACACACAGGATTGCACAGGGCTGGAATTATCGTGGTCTTGATGTACTGCTAGACCATGCTCACAAAAAAAAACAACACACAGTTGGCTGAGGTATTCAGACATTCCAGTAAGACTACTACGTGGACCCCTTTACCAATACGACGTGTTTCATCAATATGGCCACCAGCTCTACTTTCAGGTGTTCAGTGTGTGACACAACCTTTTGTGATATGTATCAGTTCACTCACCACATTCGGAGCATTCACGAGGGGAAAGACCAAATACATACCTGTCAGTTATGTGATAAGGTGTATAATACGATGACTGGACTAAAAAAACATAAACGAACACATCATCAACCATATATGGATACATCAATTACTTCACCTACCTCTACAACGACGACGATACCACCAATATCATCATCACACCAGCTGAACACACCACCTGAATATGGTCAGATTCCTCGTAATATAAGTCAAGTACCACACCGCTACCGATGTTCAGTGTGTGACAAAACCTATTATGATAACTATAGCCTTAATCGTCACATTCGGACCATTCACACTGAGAACCACCAGAAATACCCCTGTCAGTTATGTGATAAGGTGTATAATACGAATGATGGCCTACAAAAACACAAACGAATACATCATCACCGACCTATGGATACATCAAACACTACAACAGCAGAGACGATACCACCAACAACCTCGACGACACCACCAAATGAAACCAATATAACTAACAGTCAGATACAACCAGACGAGAATATTCTTGAACAACTGGTAGAAGACGAAGTGACCATCTTAGCAGCCGGGGAACCAGAGACACTACACATCCTTCCATCGGATATTCAACAAATATATAGAGAAAATTGGGAAGCTATCAGGACACATCACAAGATTAACAAGTATTTATCGACATACACCTTCTTTATTAGCCCGGAGATACAATACCCTATCAAATGGACAGATACGTTGTATAAGATTTTCAATGCTCAAATTAGTCGCTTTAAGATCAACTTTAGCTTTCATCTAGTGTTACGACATAGAGAAACACAAGATCTTAGATTCTATCATGCATCATTTAACAATTCTTCTGTTTTAGAATTTCCAGCGCTAATAAATAACAGATACGACTTTGACGCCTTCCTTACAACACTTCACGAACATGACATTCATTCCTACGCCATCCAACAACGTACAGACACCAAATATACACTAGAGACAGTAGCTGGGATATGTTTTTACCTCTTTCATATCCCTGAATTTCCGATAGGTTGTTGGTTAGGTGACATACCACTACATATTACACAAAACAAAGCCATCAACACACTACAACGTATGCATGGTAACAAAATGTACACAGATAACTATTGTTTCTTTAGATCCCTAGCATTATTCAAAGGCGGGAACATAAACAGACTTCAGAAACATACCAAACGCTTAGTTAATGAGTGGGCAGAACATCAGCATATAGAGTCCATACGTAGTTTTACTGGTATTAAACTACTTCAACTCACCAGTTTGGAACAATGTTTTGGCATTAATATAGATATTTTCGAATACAACGAAAACCAAGCCTTAGTCCCAAAACTTAGAGGGAGTGGGAATTATGAGACCACATTAAGACTATTATTGTTTAAAGACCATTTTATGTATATTAAAGATATTGACAAATTAGCTCGTTCATTTAGTTGCCCACAATGTGGGAAATTATGGCCGAGGTGTAATAAAATGGAGAGACATTCGAAGACATGCACTGGAGGGGAAACCAAGACTCGGTATAAAGGAGGGGTCTACAATCCAACAGAAACAGTATGGGAATTAATTGCAGAGCAAGGTATTTCGGTCGATACAGCGTATGTGTACCCATATAGGATTGCCTATGATTATGAATGTTATTTTTCTAGATCCAAACTACCTAACGACAGAGAGTCTACTAAATATTTAGCAAAACATATTCCAATGTCATGTTCAGTAGCATCCAATGTACCTGGGTTTGAGAAGCCTGTTTGTTTTATTTCAACTGGTGATCCCCAAGACTTGATTAATAGAATGGGTGATCATCTACATGCAGTAGCATCGAAAGCATATGAATGTTTGCGTGATAAATTTAGTGGAGTGTATAGAAAGTTGGGTGAGATGAATCAGTCAACGCTGACGAGTAAGTTAGATGGGTACTTACAACAGATCCCTGTGATAGGATATAACTCTGGTAAGTATGATTTAAATATGATTAAGCCATATTTGATCTCATACTTTACTACAACAGAAGGGTCTTCGATCAAATATGTAATTAAAAGAAATAATAATTTTATGTGTATTGCCACTGATCAGTTGAAATTCCTAGATATCAGTAATTATTTAGCAGTAGGATTCACCTACTCAAAATATTTAGCGGCGTATGGTGTTGAGGAGACCAAGGGATATTTCCCTTACGAATTCATAACAGATTTAGACAAACTAAAAGAAACAAAGTTACCACCTCATACAGCTTTTTTCTCAAAGCTTAAAAACCGTAACATTTCCGAAGCAGAATACACAGTTTGTCAGAAAGCTTGGATCGATAATAAGATGACTACATTAGAAGACTTTCTCGTGTGGTATAACATACAAGGATGTTGGTCCATTTATCAAGGCTTTAGATGCACAAGTTAGTTTTTACACAGAGTTAGGTGTAGACATGTTTAAGGACGCCATTTCTGTCCCAGGGGTTACTCTAAAGTATCTCTTTAAGACCCTCCCCAAGGAGGTAGTATTCTCGTTATGTTCCAAGAAGGAGGAGAAGTTACACAAGATGTTACGAGACAATATAGTGGGTGGGCCGAGTATTATTTTTCATCGTTACCACGAGGCCAATCAGACCCGTATCAGGGGTAATAAATCAGTAAAAAGTATTAAAGGGTTTGATGCGAATGCTTTATACCTATGGTCTCTTATGCAAGATATGCCATCAGACTTCCCTACTATTAGATATAAAGAGGACGGGTTCAAAGCCCATAAGGTAAACAAGTATATACAAAAGTGTAGAGCATGGTTAGCGTGGGTCTCTCATACCCAGAACATATCCTTGAAGACACAATTTAATGGGGGTGAAATGCGGCTAGGCGATCGATATATCCGCGTAGATGGGTGGGAAAAGAAGAGTAAGATAGCTTATCAATTCCATGGGTGCTTATTTCACGGTCACCCAAGCTGCCCTCTAACCAAGGGAAAAACTATTAACCCCGTCAATAATAAACCACTGGTGGAGTTATTTAAGAAGACACAAGAGATTCGTGGTTATCTGGAGACTGTCGTTAAAATTACAGTAATAGAAATGTGGGAATGTGAGTGGGAGACCCTAAACAAGACTGATAGAAATATTAAAACATTCATAGACACGAATTTTCCATTCGTCACACCATGGTTTGGGCGCTTCCCCATAACAATGACTAAGATTCTCGCTGCTGTAAAAGATGAGAGTCTTGTTTGGGTTGATAGAGTGTGATATCCACGTGCCACCCTCTCTCAGAGACCATTTTTCAGAAATGTCACCCATCTTCAAAAACATAGAGGTGGGTAGAGAGCATATAGGTAAGTTTATGTGTGAGTACGCTGAATCACATAACTTGCTTACACGACCACGTCGCACATTAATAGGTAGTTATATTGGGGAAAAGCTCCTGTTGACCACACCATTATTAAAATGGTATCTGGAACATGATCTAGAAGTCACTGAAATATATCAAGTGATTGAATATAAACCTGTTCGTTGTTTTAAACAATTTGGGGATACGGTGTCTGATGCCAGACGTGAGGGAGACAGACACACCACCGAGACTATTACGGCAGAAACAATGAAGTTGTTAGGTAATGCCGCTTACGGCAAAACTCTAACCAATAAGGCCAAACATACTGATGTCTCCTACTGTAAGGCTGAAGACACGACGAAATTCGTAAATAATCCCTTGTTTAAGAAAATGACCCTGCCTTACTGACGACGTTGTTGAGGTCGAGACAGTAAAGAAGAGAACTGTCTGGGATCTACCTCTACAGATTGGTTTTTTCGTTTATCAGTATGCCAAATTAAGAATGTTGGCTTTCTACTACGACTTTCTAGACAAATTTATCTCTAAAGACGACTTTCAGCTTTGTGAAATGGACACTGACTCTTTATATTTGGCCCTTAGTGCCGACTCACTCTCTGAAGTAGTTAGACCACACCTACGAGAAGAATATGACAGAGTCTATAATCAGTGGTTCCCGTCTGAAACCTGCCCTGTTCATAGAATTACCCCTAGTACTGATACCTGTAAGGATTGCCAGACTATCAAAGCCTATGAAAAGAGAACCCCTGGTCTTTTCAAGCTAGAGTACGAAGGGAAGGGGATGGTCTCGTTATGTAGTAAGACGTATATTTGTGTCGGAGATTATGATAAAATCAGTACCAAAGGTCTGACTAAGACCCACAACATGCATCTAAACAAGGACACATTTTTAGAAGTACTCACTACCCAAACACCGAGTGGGGGAACCAATATAGGCTTCAAAACACAAGACTCTTCTGTATATACATACACACAACACAGAGATGCTCTATCTTATTTGTATATAAAAAGAAAGGTTGCCAGTGATAATATATCGACATTACTTATTTAATTGATTAAAACAATTATTATGGTCGTATGTTTTTTCCTGAATGCTTTTTGTTTCAAATTATAATTAATGTTATATTTTATAGACGATGGGTGGTACTCCCTCGTCTGCCCGTTTCATAATCATATGTACATTTGTGCTATTGTCGTATGTTTTTCCTGAATGCTTTTTGTTTCAAATTATAATTAATGTTATATTTTATAGACGATGGGTGGTACATCCCTCGTCTGCCCGTTCATAATCATATGTACAATTTGTGCTATGGTCGTATGTTTTTTCCTGAATGCTTTTTGTTTCAAATTATAATTAATGTTATATTTTATAGACGAAGGATGGTAATCCCTCGTCTGCCCGTTTCATAATCATATGTACATTTGTGCTATGGTCGTATGTTTTTCCTGAATGCTTTTTGTTTCAAATTATAATTAATGTTATATTTTATAGACGAACTTTCGCCTGACCACAAGAACCGTGGTCTATTAACGCCACTATTGATTCGGTGATGTTACACGTAATCTTAGGGTTTAGGTTAAGCTTCGGGGCATCGTTATCTACAGACAGAGATACCCTTTTTTTGTTTTTTTTGTTTACTATAACAGAAATAGAATATATTATGATAGGTTTTAGATACATATACGGATTATTCTGTACTCCATCCAGCTTGTGCCATGCATGTAAACGTGGGCGATACCATGTTCTGCCATCTCACTCGATCACCAGAGTCGTGGATCAGCTCCGTGTTTCTGTCTCGAGCATGCCACAAGACCAAGCCATCCACATATTTACTTCTCAACCTTCCCCTTGGTCTGTCCCCCTCGATCTTGCCAGTTGTCACCAAGTTCTCCAATCCATTTCTTCTCATAACATAACCATAACAATTTTGACATTATTCTGTACTACATTATATAACTTACTCGTCTATTGGATTATGTATATAAAATGTTGGTATGACTACTTGTGGACGTATTACAATCTCACATTAATACAATTTCGTGAATATAAACTTGTCATATTTTTTAATAATATTGTTACATGCACTCAGTTATATCTTCGCTTTGTTTGTTTTCGGTGGTGGAGGATGATGATGTATTGTGTTCCCCTCTGTTATTACATAATATTTATGGTTAATTATTTCACCCTGTAATCATAATAATTCATTATATTGTTTCCATACATTGTGAACGAAAAATAAACATATTGTTTTACGCCTATACTTCACTGGGGTTTATTGTATTTTTTAAAGTCGTGTTGTTTTTCTCTGATGTGAGTTAGTTATTGACGAAAGTTAGTGGTGAGACACAGACATACAAAAACATACAAGACACCACTGGTCTTACCTTCAGTATCCAACACCTCATCTTGTCATCAAAGCACCATGGTAGCGTGGTTGTGTTCTTGGTAGAGGCTTAGTTTTGGAGATGAATATAATAATAATAGAATTCTACGCTGGAAGCGCCATATCTTAATCTGTCTATTTTTAACAGCTCTGCACCTCATCTCACGGCTGTTTGTATTTTGTCTATTTATTTACTATATGGTGCTTCTATACTCACTCGCAAATATAACACTGGCCCATATGAAAACGACGCTACTACACCCCTAATATTCTGTTCTATCACACTTCAACTATTATAGTATCTAAAGTTATACTGAAATATTCAACTGCCCTCTCTGACTAGAACCAACTAACTAATGTGGGTTACTCTTCTTCAAGACGCGAAGTACTGAGATCGTATGAGGTCGTGTTTCTCACGCTCCGGGGTAGCGTGATTAGTTCTCCAGACGTTCACCGGCGCCAAGCTACTCTGGATTCAGGGGAAAATATATTAGTACTGATCGTACACGTCTGCCTGTTATTCTCATTAGCACAGGCTCGTATGTAGCGGCGTTCCATGGATCGCCCTATATTTTAATGGTCTAGGTCAGTTTGAATATTTCGATTCGTTTGGTTTGCCACCATTACACGCCGACATTATCCATTTTATACAACGAAACTCGGACAGATCACCCGTGTACAATACCCGTATGCTACAAGACATTAATAACAGTACTTATGGTCTGTAGGGGTTGTATTTCTTATTGATGAAATGTCGCGGTTCGATGAAATGTCGCCGTTCGAGCATGTCACGTATCCTGCAACCCTTTGGACACAGACAACACGTGAACGATCGTCTCGTGTTTCGATTGGTTACTCCGTGGTTAAAAAAGACAAGTCCAGACCTGTTTAAAACTAGATAACTTCATCGTTATAAACTGAGACGACCACTCGTCTTTTTGTGTCTACAACGATCAAGATGTCTACACCCAAGTGGTTATTCATGGCAAGACCTGTTGATATGACCAGACAACTAGACAACAGTTTGAAAGCGGTGACAGTTTCGCAAGACACAGGAACAACAACACTACATCTATATCAATCTACCGACAGTCAAGACATCTTTCTACAATAATCAAGTCCCCCTCTGCTCCCTTTGGAACATAAATCAAAACCAAGTTTTAATTGTTGTATACCAATAAAAGCCATTTGAAAATGTTATTATTTGTTTCTCTATTTTATTATGTTTTTGTTCGATTGTATAGGTTTTTCTTCTCTCTCTCTCTCTTTATATATATGTCACTGTTGCTGTCTCTCGAAAAAGAAGGGAAACAAAAAAGCCACTTGAAACAACCAATAATACCATGATGCAAACATTCATACCAAGGGGTTAGTGGTACCACCGCGTGTTATGCCGCAGACGCCAAGCATTCATACCACTGGTGTACTGGTACCATCGCGTGTTTTTCTCATTAAGAAATTCCTGACCGTAGCCATGAAACGTGCGTGTTGATGGTCCCAGGCAATCATACTCTCTCTGTCTGTACTTGTGTATCTGTATGTACGTAGGTGTGTGTGTGTTTGTGTGTATGTGTCTGTATGGTTCTGTTCATTGTCTACAAACAAGACTGCATATCTATTGACGTCCTTCAATGATCTTTTCATATATTTCTGGTGTACAGGGGAAAATATATTAGTACTGGTCGTACACATCTGCCTGCTATTCTCCTTACCACAGGCTCGTATGTAGCGCCGTTCCAGCTACCAGTTAGTAGAATCTCGATTTTTCTCACGAGCTGAAGAAGACTGATTAGTTTTCCCAGCGTTATACTACAGCCGTCTACTTTGGCATCAGCGGGGTGTGTGTGTTAGTAATGTCAGTATACGCGTGGGTGTTATTCTCATTAAAGGTTGGTAGGGGCCCTGCTTGGCTTGTTCTAATACGTTAATTTGCGTGAGTTTTTGTATACTTGTATGCGCGTGTGTATTTGATTATCGTTGTGTTTTTGTATGGATGTCTGTTTTCGTTATACTTGTGTGTCTGAATCTAAAATGGCCCTGATTGTATGGTTGATGTCTGGTGTATACTTGTATGGTTGTCGTTGTGTTTGTGTTTATGTATTTGTTATAGACAAGGAGGCTCGTGTAGACGCTGATATATTGCCTAGAGGAACAGTTCAAGCACCTGGAACCATATTGACACGGGGTGATCTGCGGGCCGGATCGACATCAACCACTCTACGACCCCCTCACTATATTACTACGTTCCAGACTCTTATTTCAGATTATATCCTCTTATTATAAACATCGCTATATCGACCACTAATACCCCTTACCACCATATCCTTCTTTATAAGCTTTTCGGTGAAGAACCCACCCTTGCAGTTACTACCACACTTACCACCACACCCTTGACACCGACACGAACAAACCACTCTTCCTGACTTACATTCTCACATCAACCAACAAGAATTACTACGACCTTATATGTGGTTGGATCCCTCGCTTTCATTACACCTCTATCCCACCAGCCCCACCTAAGCACTACTGTCTTATTTCACCATATACACTCTACTCTTTTTTCACTCACCACATTCATATACCCTACGTAACCACATCCAACATATATAACTTACAGCCCTCCCTCATCCGTACTCACACCCTCTCTTTCTATTTCCAGACATCCCACCAACATAGACACGACTACTTTTACCTTAATTACTTTCACAGAAAACAACCCACAGATTTTTCGTTCCCACACGCCGCCAAAAATTTTTTTTAACCGAGTCGACAATTTTCCCAAAACATCCCATATTTCCTTCATAAACCCTATATATCGCCATCTTGGATGTGTTTTGTGTGTCTGAGTTACATAATATACTACTACCAGCACAACGCGGTCTGCTGCCTTACCGCGCGCAGTAGTGTTTCGAACTCGAGTATACGGAATTATGATCCGCGTCCGCAAGACCTTCGCCACGGAGCCGGCGCAAGTATTGTACAGAATGAGTATGCGACCCGCATTCGTCATTTTGTCAGTTATCCGGCCCGTCGTGAAAACAGTTTGGATGACCCCTGGTCTAGGACATAGACATAAAGGAATATCAACAATTGGACTGACCAGCTAGGACATAGACGTGCAGGAATATCATCAATTGGACTGACTCAGAATACCATGGACCGAATTCTTTGGAGAGACACGAGTGCGCCGTTGCCATTTAACAATGTCAAATATATCACACACATAAGCACACACACGCGTGCGCGCGCGCACACACACACACACACACACACACACCCACACACCCACACATACACAGAGCGAAAGCCATACAGTTGCTTGGTGATCATTTTCGAGAACAAAATAAAGCAATTCTCTTGAAAAGTGTGCACTGAATGTTTCCCCTTTGGACGAACTAATTATTTGTAACAATATGGTGCCTTCTATCTGACTAAGCAATAATATATTGTGGATGCTTTGTTAATTAGTCGACTAAAATGCATATACTATGAATGTATTGGAAATAACACGTACCTTAAATAATGTCAAGAAGAGTAAGGGGGCCAGAGTGGCAGAGAGGAAACAGAAAATTGCTTTAAATGTAAAAGAAAAAAGAAATGAATCCGTAACTGCGCGCCAGGAATGGTTTATGGCGACAAGACACACAATTGAAGACTGAGCAGAATGATGATGAAATGAGTTTGTGTGTTGGCGAGATGTGAAAATCTGAGAGCCTTCCACTGTTTGGTTGTCCTTAGCTGGCAGCCGATTCGATCCAGGGTCCACTTGATGCCGGATAGCTGGCTAGACCGGACATATTTATTGCTTAGGTGAAGATTAAACGCCGTTTGTCTTCCTGGTCAAAGCTCACGACTCCTCGATTGGATCCTCTGAACTTCGGGCCAGGCAGGGCAAAGTTTATTACGTTGGGATATTGTTGCCTGAGGACCTCTGTGTCCTGATCAATTTTATGTTTGTCAGAGATGACCCTGACGTCAGATCACTTCCACACAATGTTTGTCTAATCTCCAGTTGTTAAATTCTTGGCTTCTTCTACTTCTGGCTCCTGTGATTATAATACATCGCCATGTTCTCCGATGCTATATATCTCACCACAATATTGGCAGGGTGGGTGTTGCCGATGAAAGGTCTGTCAAATACAGACGTAAATACAAGTAGGCGTTGTAGTATTTGAATAGCTCCTCTTCTTCTTCTTCTTCTTCTTCTTCTTCTTCTTCTTCTTCTTCTTCTTCTTCTTCTTCTTCTTCTTCTTCTTCTTCTTCTTCTTCTTCTTCTTCTTCTTCTTCTCTTCAGTTTTTTCCTGCTTCTTTATTTTCTTCTTCTTTTTCCTCCTTCTCTACTTCTTCGTCTCCAGCCCCTTCTCCTCCCCCTCTTCATTATTATTATCATTATTGATATCCGCACTTTTAATTCTAGATTGATATTCCTTCTTATTTGCAATTATTTTTCCTGTGAAATTGTTGTATCTTCAACATTTTATGTATATTATAAATGGCCTACAATTGACTAGAGCTAGTTGTGAATACAGTTCACCAGAACAGTATCATTCTCAATTTATGTCCGCCATCTTGTAAATAAAGCATCGCTTCTACGGATGCTCACGGAAATATGAAAGACTTCACAAATAAACAATCAGGCAATGGTTACAGCCACTTGACAATGTAATCTTACCAGTGTACACACCGCTCTTGGCGTGAATACGATTGCTGTGGTCAGTATGTGGACAGCGGCCAGTTTCCGGCATGCGACGGAGGATTTATTACCCGAATGTAAATAGACATGATCTGTGAAACTAAGATCCTCCTCATTCGCTAAGGTCATCATGGCGATCGATAACGCCTGAACTGTTCATCTCTCTTTCTCCCGCTAGCACTCCCGGCTTCTATATGTGGGGGGTCTTAACGAGTCTTATGAGGCAAATAGGGGACAGCGGTTGAAGAATGGATAGATTAGAGAATCGCCGTGTTGGAGATGGGAGGGCAGCGATGGGAAATGACATAGAAAGCTCACGTTTTGTTACCAAAGACATGGGGATACTCTGATACTGTCGGCGGTAAATGACAGTTGCATTTCCCATCAAGTTGGATACAATTATGCATCGCGGGGTTAGAAATGATACTAGTAATAAGAAAAGAGACTTCGGGTTAGGCTAGATCATGGTTTTGGTGAACGGGGGTGTCTCACGGTGACGGGGCCAAACCTCGTTCTGACCTCAGTTACCCGGATGGGGCCAGCGATGTCCTGGCCCAAGTGGAATGTGGATTAACTCTGTAATATGGATGTGTCAAAATCTCTACAAGTCTGCTTTCCTGTCAACATGAGAATTAAAAGGCCACGCGCAATCTAAAAGCGGCACGCAAGGAAGTACGCCATCTCTCCTCCCATATCACATGTAGCAAAAAAAGAAAACAGGATAAAATCCAGAAGAAATACTTCAACATAATTTCTCGTCTTGTTTGCATGTAATATCGTTTTGGAACTCTCCCCAACCCCCTTTCTTCTCCTTGCTTGTGACATCATGCCTCGAGATTGTGTAGGAGGAGACAGGGTGGTGTAGGGGGTGTGGGGTGGAGGAGGGGGGGGGGGGGGTAATGTCTGGGTTTCTCCTCAATAAACATGACACTGAGTTGTGACAAGGTTATTACAGGCTGGAAAGTTGACTACTTCAGGAAGCGGTGCCCAGACATTTTTTAAATGATTTTATGATCGGCACATTTGCAATGAATATTCGCTCCCGTCAAAATATCAGTTGTTGTTGTCTTCCACTTATGCCTTAGGGCGTCCTGGGGGAGGGGTTATTGAAGTTCCAGTACCCGTGACTATCGCCTTTCCTCAAATTTCCTCCGTGATTCATGTGCATGTTTCTACGATCAAGTAAATTCCCTGCCGTTTTGCTAGACCTGTCATAAGTTCCTTACCTACTTGACCCTTGTTTCTAACGATAAGAAATACCGCCTTTTAAAAACTGAACACATTGTTCTATATTGTTTATAGCTGTCATAAGACATTCTGCGGTTACACCACTCTTCGTCAGGTGTCTGGTCTGATGCAGGCATTGGCGATCATGTTTCTCCGCGTTTCTCTGTAATCTGATATTTTAATAAAATTGATGATAACTTTATATCTGTGGCGATTGCGTGAGATGGCGAAACATGACCGCCCACGCTTATCAGCATGGCACATGATGATGATGATTTTATTCCTCCCTTAGCTGTTTATTATTTCCACACATTATTTTCTCTTTCTCTCCTCTCTTCATTAGTATTTCAGCATAAAAGACTATTCACACTTCATCTGATGATATTCCCCACTAATTTCATTTATTTTTCGTAGGCACTTCATTGTTTGCAAATATTTTCTCAGTATAATTGTTGAGTTGAGTTAAGTTGAGCTAAGAACCGATATCCCTGCACTCAGGACATTCCTATACGTCCCCTCGTTCAACAGCCATCGAAGAGTCATACTACTGCCTCAGTAGAATAGTTCTCACTCAGTATGACACTCAATGTCTGACCGCTCACAAATCCGTAGCACCAACAATGAGTCTTGGATCGTGATTTGGAAGCACAGAGAAATTCTATGTTTTTCTGTGATATATTTATTTAGTTTGATTTCATCCACGAGTCCGTGTATATCTTATGCCTTTATATTATAATGAATATTGTAACACATAATATACTTCAATAATATGTAAATTAAATGAGAGCATCATGACGGATCGAAGGGACAATATCTTGAAAGAAGTGAACTGACAGAGAGAAATGGTTACACGCATCAGATGAAGACAGTAGACAATCCTTAGGCATGCCATGAGAAGGGAAAAGCTAGAGTATGTCGTCACAAGGAAAGTTAGAGGGAAGGGGAGGCATGGGAAGTCCAAGAGAGAAGATGTTGGGCAGATTGACATCATGGCATGGAGGAACAGAAATGATTGGCAACGAGTTTTAAGGCTGTGGACAGATATGGTCACCAACGCCACATGACATGAACTATAAGGAAAAACAAAGGCAGATTTGTAAAATACGGGCAGTTTTACTGTGAGATAGGCTTCCAGGTCGACTTAGTCTAAAACCTGTACTATGAAATATGTACTTTGAAAGTAAATGCGTGACTTTGACCACACGATTCGTTGCTTGATCTAACACATGAGGCTAGCACATTACTTAATATGCCTCGTGTCATTACTTATTCGTATTACATGTAAAATAAAGACCATGTTTCGTTGTCCAACCATTTTCGTAGACCAGCACTAGTTATGACAACTGGATCTATTTTAATCCGCTGCTCCTCAATTTCCCCCTGGTTTTAATGTGACAAGGAGCCGCGGGAACGGCCCATTGTTCGCTCCTGTAACTCCGCTGTCCTAGTGTGCTCTTTACATGGGTTAGTCGTAATCCGAATGCCAGGCCCGTTTACAGTTATTAGCAATCTGTCGTTAAACAACAGGACAAAGTAACACACTGGTGAGCGAAGTTGCTTGCCGTTTCCATATTCAAATGCACAAACATGGGTATATTCAATAGAAATCCCATTGTCCGCTGTCGGTCTTGATTCAAAGGCCCATAGAATGCCTTTGTGTTGGCTTTCAGAATAACAACGCAAATTTTAAGGGGAGAAAACCCGTGCGGTTAAAATGTATGAATTTTAATAAAGTAATTCCATTGTTTTATGGATAACCGCAGTTCGCCTGGCAGATACAAGCTGGCCATGTCGATACCGTTTGGCTGTTCATACTACAATATTGGCAACACTTACTCCTGCCAGTAGGCGGCCCAGTCTGTGCTGATTGTCTGCTATTGTTTTTTATGTGAAAGCCATTGTGGCGCTTTTGACACCCTTGGGAACAAACGGTTGTTCACCGTGGGCGTCTGGGACGAGACCACAAACCTAAATTAATTATCGCATCATTATCCATCAGCGAGCTTGCCCTTCATCCGGCAGTGGACATGAAACGAGTGCAGTGTTGACTGCGTTCAGTGACCTACTTGAAGACTACTTTCTGCTCTGCTGCTTGCAACCCAACAAGCGGAGGGGAACGTACCTAATGTACATCCGTTATATTTTGTGTATGCCGCATTATGACGGATTCTGAGCCTGATTGATCTGTTGACTTTCAGTCAGGTATTCCGCTTTGTTTCTGTCGCCAAGCCGGTAACAGCGCTCAGCCTCGGTCTCGAACTTTCAGTCCCGGGTGGACTTATTGACCCCGAGGTCACAGCCTAGATTTGATCTTATTCATTCATCGCCAGAGTCTATTTTCAATATCAGTTCCCAACATAACATTTCCATCACTGGCCTTTGGTCTAAGCCGTGTCTTGTCCCCGCGAGTCCGCCTGCACCATTCTGCCCTCTCTTACACCATACACCCAGCAACTCCCCACAGGCTTACCGTTGCATCCAAAGGTCACAATGCCCACAAGGGGGCGTAGAGGAAACAATGCACTCGCATTGAAGGTTTGTTCATACCTTCATTCCGCTCACCTGCAACATTCCCCCTCTCGCCTTCCAAAGCTTAGCACTTGAAAACGAGCGGTCGTGTATTCCGACACCCCCCGCCCAGCCAGCCTTGTTCATTCACCCAAAACTTGACCCAGGATGTGATTCTCTGTTATGTAGTTTATGAAATAGCTTTATGCTGCACAAAACCAGATACGTTGTCGAGGCAGGGCTGGAAGCGGGTTAGTGAATTCTGCTATCGGTTCGAATATATCGACATATCTTTCAGAATGATCTGAAAATGTCACGGAGATTATATGCTACATGCACCATGGTTTACAATTCACGTAGAATACAATGTCGTGATATTGATCCAGTATCAAGATATTACATATTATTGTAAAATAAAACCGTAGAGTGGGAGACCGTCAATTAAGGTCTGAAGGTCTCAAAGACCAGCTGTCGTTATATTTTATTCTTGTTCAATCATAAATCATTAACTTTGTTTGAGTATAGATATAGAATTGATTGATTTGACACTTGATGATGATTATATATATATATATATATATATATATATATATATATATATATATATATATATATATATATATATATATATCATTGGCACCTTGCCAGACGATAGTTTGTGCTTCAAAAAGGCATACTATCTATATTACCCATGGCGGTAGCGAATGTGACTGATAAGGCCAATTTGCGCTGTAAATGTTTGTCCACAGTGGGTGCATGTGAACACGTGGTCATTTCCACCATCATATACCGTCTTTCCTTTGTCTTTATTCCATTTCTGATGTTTGCCCTCCATGCAACATGTTCAGCGGCGACTTGCTCCCAATGTGCATTATCAATGCCTGTACCAATCATGTCCCGCGTACACACATCTTTGTATCGTGGTAGAGGCCGACACTGAGATCTCTTACCCAAAAAAAGATGTCCTTTGGTAGTCTACCATCATCCATCCTTCTAAGGATATCCTATCCATCTAAATTTGCGAAGACTGAGCATGGAATAAACCGTCACACAACCTGATCTTTCCAATACTTCAGTATTTGTGATTTTGTCTTGCCACTTAATACCAAGAATTCTTCGCAGACACCGCATATGAAAGCTGTTTAAACGTTTCTCTTGGTGTGAGTAAGTTGTCCAGGCTTCCACTGCTTATAAAGAAGCGTACTAAGGACACAGATTTGATAGACAAGGACTTTGTTTTGGCAGTAAGCTTCCTGTTCTCCCAGACTCTATTTCTTAACCTGTTCATTGTTATTGCTGCCTCACCAATCTGGATGTTGATTTTCTGATCTAGGGATAATTTGCTATTTACCACTGATCCTAGATATGTAAAATGGTCTACATCTCTAGTTCGGCGTCGTCAATAAAGATTGATGGTACCCCATGTGCACCTTGTGATATAATCTGTGTCTTCTTTTTGCTAATTGTTATACCAAATTCAGAACAAGCATTAGAGAATGCAGATAGTAGACATTGTAATTCTTCCTCAGAGAGGGTCGTAACTGCAGCATCATCTGCAAAAAGCAACTCTCTGATCAGTACCCTCCTAATTTTGGTCTTAGCCTTCAATCTCTGAGCATTGTAGAGGCCGCCATCTGAGCGTGAGCGAATGTATATAACACCATCCTGATCACGAAAGGCATATTTCAGTAGAAGTGAAAAGTATATTCCAAAGAGGGTGGGAGCTAGTACACAACCTTGCTTAACTCCACTCTTGATTTCAAACTCTTCTGAAGTTGCACCATCAAACTTGATTATACCCTTCATGCCTGTGTGGAACGATTTCACAATGGACAGAAGAGTTGGTGGGCAGCCAATCTTCTTTAGTGCATTGAACAGACCCTCACGACTGACCAAATCAAATGCCTTTGTGAGGTCGATGAAGGCAATAAACAGTGGCTGACTCTGTTCACGGCATTTTTCTTGCATTTGTCGCAATGATAGCAAAGCTCTATCAGCTGGTGGATCTGTAGAGTGAGTGTGTCTTGCCCACTCCTGATAACCTCTATTGACATCCCATCCTTACCTTGAGCTTTGCCAGATGCAAGTTCATTTATAGCACACTTAACTTCTGTTATGGTGGTAAGTTTGTCCAGGTGGTCAAGAGTTGGTAGGTCCTATATGGCGTTGAGGGTATCATCCGCTAGTTTGGTCTCACTTGAGTAAATCTCCAAATAGAACTCATCCCATCTATCCATCTGCTGTTTCTTATCAGTGATGATTTCTCCAGTCAAGGTTTTCAGTGGTGCACTTCTTTTGATCGCTGGACCACAGGCTTTCTTTATCCCTTCATACACGCTTCTGATGTTTCCCTTATCATTTGCATTTTGAATGGACTCACATAACTTGATCCAATATTCATTTGCACACTGCCTGGCAGCCTTTTGCACTTCCTTCCTGGCTTGCTTCAGCTCATTAAGAGTGTTACGCGTTGGGCTTTCCTTATTTCTTAAAAGAGCTATCTTCTTCTTATCAATCAGGGGCTACAGAGTCTGGCTGTTTGCCGCAAACCAATTCTGCCTCTTATGATCCACAGTGCCGTAAATACCCACGGCAGTCTTATAAAGAGTTTCCTTAAGTTTACCCCACTTTTCACTTTCTGTACAATTTTCTGGTGTATCAGTGAAAGCGTCTTCAAGTTTCTGTTGAAACTGAAAGCACTTTTCAAGATCGTGAGTTTTAATAATATTTATCCTGGGGCTAGATTTGTGTTTAGTTGTGTAGATTCCCTTCGGTCTCAGTCTAACCCTTGCAACAACCAAAGAAGGATCCGTAACACAGTCAGCACTGAAGTAACTTATACATAGGTCATTTCTGGTGCAATGCTCCAGCAGCCTTTGCCCATTTTCATTCATGCGACCGATGGTGTATTTTCCAAAGCACACTGGCCATGAACTCAAGCCCTTGCCCACACGAGCATTGAAATCACCGAGCATATTAATGTAGTCAGATTTGATTTTGGAACTGCCTTGATCACGGAGTCTAACTCTTCATAGAACGAATCCTTCACATCATCAGAGGAATCGAGTGTTGGTGCATATGCAGTAATAATGGTGGAAAACCACAAAAGCGCAGGGATAATATTCTTTCATTACCTCCTGCTTGAATTTCAATCGTTCCCAGTAGCGAATTCTTCACTAATAAGCCCTCACCATGTTGCTTGCTTTCTGCCTGACTTCTACCCTTCCAAAAAAAGTTATAATTGTTTTCCCTGAGTAACCCTTCCTCAGCGAGGAGAGTCTCCTGCAAGCCAGCAATATCATTGTTAAGACGATTGAGTTCGGCATTAATCACAGCCGTTTTGCTCACATCGTCAATATTGGTCAAGTCAGTGGAAAATCCTGGACACATGGTTCTCACGTTCCAGGTTGCAAGCCGTAGCTTAAGGTTTCTATTTTTATTTTTATTAGTACCTTGTACATTGGTTTTACAGCCTGCGATTCAGATTTTGTCCTAGCCCCAAGCACCCATTGAAGCAGGCAGGCTGTGGCAGATCAGCACCCAACTGGCCGCGGGCTGCCCAGCTTGAGGCGGGCGGTAGATGATCAGTGACACCTGTAGGTATCTCCCACAGTCAGAGGCAAAGCGTGGCGTCCAATGTCTACGCCAATTGACAGGGATTTATAACCCGTAACAGTTGCCTCTCGCTTTGATTCCGAGACCGGTTAAGACCAGGGATGGAGTTATTGCCTTCTCCATAGCACAAAGCCTGGGCAAAAATATAGAGACCATGTGTTGCTTACGCAGCACGACCCCTCTCTCGGCCTGCCTAGTTAACTCCAGAGGAAAGGTAGCACCTATACATCTGGAACAAGACAAGCTGCAAAAGCTGCCGGATCAGCAAAACAATGCCCTAACTGTCCGCCTGTCGGAGCTTTGATACTAGACCAGCTGCCAACCAAGGCTTAGGGTATGGTCTGCCCTGCCATGACATTTTGTCTTTAGGTTGCATTTCCTCCCACCAGGATAAGGCTAGTACCCTCCCAATTGCGCTCTTCAGCCCGAAGCCGTTGGCACAATGTGGGGTGTCTGGTTTGGTAAGCGCCGCCCAACGTTCGGCTCTAACAGAAAGCAGGTAGTAGCGTCTACTGTCATACGGTAGCTCAGTCATATCTGACTAAGAATTGACACTAATATATATATACATATATATATATATATATATATATATATATATATATATATATATATATATATATATATATATATATATATATATATATATATATATAAGTGTCATGCCGGCTGGCGTAGGCGTTCATGTCTCCACAAACCCGTGTCTTTGGTTTGCTGGATCAACTCTTCTGATGAAAGTCCTCCATGCCACCGTCCCAATCCATCCAGCATCATTTCTCTTGGTCTTCCTCAACCTAACCGCATCAGCCACCGAGTACCAACTGATCTTTGACTAATATAGTTCTAGCACCATATGCCCAAAGAGTCTGAAGAATCCTAGGACATGAAGTAGGAGAACTGGCAAAGGATCGAGATGGTTACTGGAAGCGCCGTGATGAGAGTAACCGTCTGCAATGGACTTGCTATATGATGATGATGACGTGTATTAACGGGCTTGCCTTGATGCTACTGTGCCGGGTTTAGCGATATTTGGTGACCTTCAAATATAGGCTTCTGGATTAACAGGAGTTAGTCGACGTCTTTGTGTACTTTAAACAGTTTTTCCGAGTCTTTATCAAGTCTAGATACGAGCATATGTCAGGTTTTGCTCTTTTATTGCTGTTGTCATTTTAACGGCATGTCTTACTTAACAACACCAACTTGTGTACTTCGGACAATGGGCAGAGCTGGCATAGACAGCCTAGAAAACTATGGAGTTCGTGGTTTCGGTGGTCCGAAGAGAGGGAAAGGATAGAACAGAAACGTAACTTTGTCAAGGTCAGTTATTGTTGTTCCACGCTCACCCATTTAATATCCATCAGATCGCACAATTTTACTTCCAGTGTCAACAACTGTCGTTTTGAACGGATGCAAAGGCATGTTTCAAGAATTACATGTCTTCGCATAATTACAAGGTTTTCTTCTATATGACACACTGAATATTTCAATTCATTCAGCGTGCCACTCTTTATCGCTCCACGTGCCACACTTGGAAAGCGTGCCGCAGGTTCTCGGCGCGTGTTCTGTACCATTTATACCAATGTGAGTGGGGAGATTACGACGTACACCTTATCCTTCATGAGCTATCGTATTCAAGTCCCAAGTAGATGTTGGAAGACTATCCAATTACCGTACTACTGTCGAAGTCAATGGGTCGTTCCGCACTGACACACCCCACTTCTTCGTTCAGCAAAACACCTCGCATTCCCCGCCCTCTCTCACTGCTTTCCATTCATCTATAGTTACACATAGTAAAATATATCTGTTAAGAGCCTCTATAACCTGTGTAGGAGAAAAAAGATGAAACATGACAAACTAAAGGCCTCACTCAAGGGCAGAAAGTGTAGATACAAAGATAACAGAATTGCGTACCACATCATAGAAAAGGGGGGGGGGGGGGTTAAACATAATTGTAAGAGACCTTTACATGGCAGGATAGAGGATAGACTAAATGTAACCATAAGGGACCTTTACATCACCGGAGAAAGGAGAGACCAAACATAACTAAAGGGGATATTTATACCAATGGGGAGAGGATAGACTAAATATAACTCTAAGGGACCTTTGCGCCACCGGAGGGAGGAGAGACTAACTATAACTCTAAGGGACCTTTACACCACCGGAAAGATGATGGACTAAATATAACTATATGGGACCTTTACCCCACCAGAGAGAGGAGAGACTAAATATAAATATACGGGACCTTTACCCCACCAGAGAGAGGAGAGACTATACATATACGGGACCTTTACCCCACCAGAGAGAGGAGAGACTAAATATAAATATAAGGGACCTTTACCCCACTGGAGAGAGTATAGACTAAATATAACTATAAGGACCTTGACACCGCCGGAGAGAGTATAGAATAAATGTAACTATAAGGGACCTTTGCACCACTGGAGAGAGGAGAGACTAAACATAACTAAAGGCGACCTTTACACCACCGGAGAGAGGAGAAACTAAACATAACTATAAGGGACTTTTACAACTACGAAGAGAGGAGAGAAAAGAAAACCATAAGGGACCTTTACTCGGCAGGATAGTCAGGCTAAACATAGCCACAAAGTTACATTCAAACTCCAGGAAAGAAGAGAACATACTAACATTTAACAGAAAGAAAGCACCACAACCTGGGTAGAAGACGAAAGACTAAGAGAAGAAACATATTTCTAAGACTCGGGGCAAACGTCTTCCTCAACATTTGAACAGATGCAGCACTTCGCTCCGACATAACGTGTAAACACATCACCGTGGCATGCTGTAAGACCTGAAGGGAAGACATCTTAGATTTTTAATAACACCGTTGTGGTCTCTCACTGGAGATTCCTGTTTTGCTGGCCAAACACATGATGTTGTTTTGTGCCGGCTAGGCGTGGTAAAAATTAAACCCTGTAATGTAAAGACAACAGAGACAACAAATCGTAGTTGCAATAAAATTCTCTGTAAGGTCAAGAGTTGGTGTGTCCCCTGCTGGGAATTTAATCAAATAAATCAAGCTTGGAATTCCATCTCCCACTGGGTCAACGGTTTACCAGAATCGCGTCTCCAAGAACTAACCGACGACTTTTGTTTTGTATGGTAATTACACGAAAGTTGTGGCCTCTTTTCTGGGTAATGGTAACCCCCAAGCACATCCAGCAGTACGGATGTTAATGTTATATAATATATATATATATATATATATATATATATATATATATATATATATATATCATAAGACTGGAAAAGATTACTAAATGTTCAAAGAAATGAAGTTATTGAAAAGAAATGCTCAACCTCAATTAAATGTTATATGTGACAGGTTGGGAAATACCTTGACAGAATCTAGACAAATTCTAGAAAGATGGCAGGAATACTGCAGTGGAATGTATGATATGAATGACTGTGAGGATATGAATGATATACATGAACCAATGACAGCAGAGTCAGAACCTGAACCCTCATTTAATGAAATTGCATGGGAAATAAAGAACATAAAGAATGGTAAATCACCAGAATGTGATGAGATAGCAGCTGAACTAATTAAAGCGGGAGGAGAAGAAAGCATACACACTTATCACGCATTATGTAGGAAAGATATGGAAATATGGTATTTGGCTAAAGATTGGAAGAGATCTTCATTCCAATACCAGAAAAAGGGCAACCTGAAATTATGCACCAACTATAGAACTGTTGCCCTGATCAGTCATTCAAGTACAATTATACTAAAAATAATAATGGCAAGACTTTGTAAGAAAATGAAAGAAGAAATTAACGTGGTTCAAGCAGGATGCAGACAAAGAAGAGCATCACATACTCAACATGCGTTTAATAATAGAGAAGTGCAGAGGATTTAATGTAAACCTATTCTCATGTGTTAGGGATTATTCAAAGGCATTTGACTGTATACACCATCAGAAATCACGAGGAATATGGGCTTTCCATCACATGTAGTACAACTCATAGAAATGCTTTGTCTAGTCCAACAAGCAACGGTTAGAATTGATGGCGAGACTATCAGATTGGTTTGACATCAAGCAAGGAGTCCATCAGGGCTGTGTGCTTTCACCCTATTTGTTTAACCTGTACGCCGAAAGTATAATAAGAAATGTCAGAGATGATATAACTGAGGAGAAATATGATTCCCCAAATATCGGTGGTCATGAAATACCAGAGATTCGATATGCTGATGATACAGTATTGCTATCCACATCACAGAATGGTATAAAAATCCCTAATAACCTCAACGCAAAGAAATAGTGAAAATCACAACTTATATCTTAACATAGCAAACACAAAGATAATGCATACACATGAAACTACTATGGGGAAAGAAATATAGGTTAATGAGGAGAGATTAGAGTTAGTGGACAATTTTGAATATCTTGGGTCATTGATTACCAGCAATGATGACACAATGAAAGAAATTAAACGACGACTATCAATTGCTCTTCTAAGACTAAAATAACTGAATAAATTATGGAGTGAGACAGATAGAACTACAACAATTTTTTAAGAGCATGCATCTTTCCCATTGCAAAATACGCATTTGAAACCTGGACACTTACTAAACAAGCTGAACAGCGCATAAATGCCTTTGAATATAAATGTTATAGACGGGTTGTAGAATATCTTGGGTAAAGAAAAGAACAAATGCATCCATATTTCAAGACGTGAATACTGAAGAGGCTTGGCTATTAAAGATGATAAAACAAAGAAAATTAAATTTTTTGACACTTGAAACGTCGTGAGAGTTTGGAGAGAACAATAATGGTGGGGTATATGCCTGGGAAGAGAGGAAGAGGAAGGCTAAAGAGAAGATGGGTGCAGGATGTGGCGGATGATCTCCAGATGCGTGTATCGGTCGCGGGACATCTTGATCGAGAAGTTTTCCGGAAGGTTGTTACGGGAGCGAGATTCTGGAAAGGACTTGCTACTGAATTAACGAATGAATATATGTATAGGCGACGAGCCTAGACATCGAACTCTCCTCCGCACCCGCTCTAGACGGTGGCATGGAGGAATACCATCAGCAGAGTTGATCCGGAACACCAAAGACCGAGATCTATGGAGAGCCATTAACACCTACAGCCAGCTGACAGGGCACTTGATGATGATATATATCATCAGCAGAAGTCAAAACCTCGTCAGTCCGAGCTCATAAGAGTAGCTCCCTATCAACTACACTAACTTCTCCCCTACCTCTTGCCTTTAACCTCTATTTAATTTACAGGATGCAGAAAAATAAAACAATAAATATTTAATTCTTGTTTATTTCCACATGAGAATTGTCAGCTAAGCAATGGCAGGTGTTTTTAAAACTGAAGTCAGATTAACAGAAAACTGTAAAAATGAATAAAACAAACAAAAAGAATGTAGAAATGGTCAGCTTTAGACGAACGCGACCACAAATGAGAACGCGAAAAATGAGGCTACATAGATTTCTCTGGCAAAACATAAACTGGCAAAAAAAAGCTGAGACTAATACAACTACATATGGATACTTCCGGGTTGAGACAGTAACTTAATTACCCTTCAATGACGTGCAGAGGTTCTTTGATGCCCGGGGCCAACCCCTTGATTGGATGCCCCTAAATTGTTCTTTATCTCATTCATTCCTCCTCCCCTCCGACTGCACTGTGCTGCCCCCTCTCCCTAGCTGGATGCCCCCCCTCCTCCCGGCTGGATGCCCGGGTCCGTCGCACCCCCGCACCACCCTCTGCAAGCCACTGTTAACATTTCCTTGGAAACCTCAAGAAAACATAATGTAAGTGCATAATAATTCAGGTCACGTAACTGGTGCTACAATGCCAGGTAATTCCGGTTGTTGCATCACAAGCAGGCCCATTCTCCTCACCACCTTTGTTGAGCTTCTAAATACTCTTAAGTGGCGGCACTTCCTGTGGAACCACATCGCCATTTCTCATACACTTCCATCTCCACCCCGGTAGTAAAAACATCTGTTTCTATTTCTCAACAGCAAACTTTTGTTATTAATCCTATATTTGAGATAGAACATCCTTGCAAACGATTTCCTTTCATACTTATTAACTGTGTACTATTGCCCTTTGCACCTCTGCCCAAAGGTTGAATCGCAGTTTTCACACATAGCGCGAATCTACTTGAACAGTCGGTGCTATAGGTGAGCTGAATAGCCAATAGAAAGCGGGAAAACGAATAGAAACAAGAGGTTGAACTCTTACAAAATAGGCTGTATTACCGCTTGTCAAGAGATGTCATTTCAGGCCCTGCCTTTCAACAATGGCCACGATCAGTGCAGACGGTAAAGGCCATAAGGTCGGAATGGATTCGAGACGTTCTCATGATGCGACCGTTCTGCTTTCTTGTCGCATTTCCGGTATGTCCACTTTAATTGGCCCTTTAGTTTTGACACCCGGACCTCTACCAGACAGAAGATGCGGCAGACGCCCGAAGACGCTTGCTTAATAAACAGGAAATCGTAAATTTTCTAGGACAATGAATTCATGAAACTTTGATAGTACAACTTATTACATATAAATTAAAATAAATTTGTCCCAAAACAATTTCCTGCTATCGTCCCGTGATGTGATAGGTCTTCGTCATCACATTTGTAGGTCAGTATGCACAGATGAATAGTTGGTTACTCTTTACCTCACTTAGTTGGCGACGAGCCTAGGCGACGAGCCTAGACGTCGAACTCTCCTCCGCACCCGCTCATGACATGATACTGCAGTTCCCTGTAAACTTCGCTAACACGCCCGCTAGTTGTCAAGAAAGTATACTTTAGTTTATAAATTACCAACAATGTTCATGTATGCACTTATTTTCTAATCCTAGCACCTGGTCCTCTCTGTCTGGTACAAACGGTTGTACAGCTACCATTATGTTTGTCAGTACCAGTAATGTCTATACTTTCTTCTACTTAAACGGGGATTTAGTGGGAGTGTTGATGTAGGCCATATAGGCCTGCTGCCTGGCACAGTTTCAGTGAATAGTGTTAGTAGAAGGTAGATCAAGATATTCCCTCGGTAAGTACTAACTTGTAAAACACGCCCTTGCTCATGTTCAAATTTTCAGTCGAGATATTTTCAAAAATTTAGTCGAGGAGATATTTTCAAAAACTCAAACAGATATTTTGTTGTAAATATTCACCTGATGCAAGTCTGGGGTAGATCCAACAATTTATAAGAAAATTCCTTGGGAAACAAAGTGTAGTGAGGAAAGTTGTAAGCCACGACACGTCACAATGACGTAAGCTAGTTTACGTGAATGTCTATAACTTTATTCCTGCTACGGCAGTACCTATCGTGGCATTCCTATTGTGTATACTACTAGTACAGGTGCGAGTTGTGAGCGGCCTTGGGGTTACTACGCTTGCTTACTAAGACAATGAATGACCCAGGTTCAGTACCGGGCAATGGCAAGAAATTGGAGTGTACCTTATGGCCCTGGGGTCGACCCAGTTAATAATGTGGGTACCATATAATTCTCAGAAGGTTTTAGTATTTGTCTTGGTAGGAATGGAACTGGTCACTTCAACTCATGCCGATGCCTTGAATATGTGAAGGGTGGTACTGAGCTCCCTGTTGACAAGTATATGCCATGGGGTAACTTTTACCCTGGGTGGCAGAAAGGTTAGGACCTCTGTTTGACACACTATGCCACATATGTTGTCATCATCGTCATGTGCCACACGGAAACACATGGACGGTTATGCTACATTATCTCATACGATCACCAGGAAAATGTGGACAGTCATGCTACGGTATCTCATACAATCACCAGAAAACGTGAACGGTCATGCTACTGTATCTGATACCAGAAAAAAAAAACTTGGACGATCATGTTACAGTATCTCACACGATCACCAGAAAACGTGGACTATCATGTTACAATATCTCATACGATCACCAGAAAACGTGGACTATCATGTTACAGCATCTCATACGATCACCAGAAAACGTGGACTATCATTTTACAGTATCTCATACGATCACCAGAAATCGTGGACGATCATGTTACAGTATCTCATACGATCACCAGAAAAAACGTGGACGATCATGTTACAGTATCTCATACGATCACCAGAAAAAACGTGGACTATCATGTTACAGTATCTCATACCAGAAAAAATGTGGACTATCATGTTACAGTATCTAATACGATCACCAGAAAAAACGTGGACTATCATGTTACAGTATCTCATACGATCAACAGAAAAAACGTGGACTATCATGTTACAGTATCTCATACCAGAAAAAACGTGGACTATCATGTTACAGTATCTAATACGATCACCAGAAAAAACGTGGACTATCATGTTACAGTATCTCATACCAGAAAAAACGTGGACGATCATGTTACAGTATCTCATACCAGAAAAAACGTGGACGATCATGTTACAGTATCTCATACGATCACCAGAAAAAACGTGGACTATCATGTTACAGTATCTCATACCAGAAAAAACGTGGTCTATCATGTTACAGTATCTAATACGATCACCAGAAAAAATGTGGTCGATCATGTTACGATCACCAGAGTCTTGGATCAGCTATATCGCTCTTTTCCCGATTATGCCCTTTGACCAAGGTATCCATGAATGTAATTCTTTGTCATATCCTTGCCTTCCCCGTAACGTATGTCAGTTGTCACTAAATATTCAAGTTTATATCTGCTCGTGTGTAAGTTGTCGAGGACTGCAAGAGCTGTGAAGAAAAGGCTGGACAGAAAAACCACTGCAGGAGATCTTCCTCCTGGAACGTCAAGCATTCTGTGCCCACATTGCTCAAAGAACATTTCGAGCCAAAATAGGCCTTATCAACCATCTTAGAACTCACGGCTCCATACTTTCAACCCCACTGGGTGAGATGAATGGTCATCGTCATTCTTGATGGACAAACAACATGCACAAGGTACCAGCAAGGAAGGTAGTATACCATTGCCGTCCTTCTTGGCAGTGACCATACTGACATTGATCACACAACGAGATCCTGCACTGCCGCCGCAAACTTTAAACCTTAACCAATAACTATCTGTCTGCTACCCTAAAGCTCAATCCGCCATGTGCTCATAAGGTTACGTATTACTCTGGCTCGGGATCTAACGGGAACTTACCTCACTTTGCCTAATGCTGTCCCTTTAGCTAGAGGAAGGAAGGAGGTGTCCTTACTTCTGTGATGGGGGATAACACATGTGATATAACCATAGTTAAGGAAAGCGATTTTGTAAAATCTATCTAAGGTAAATACATATCTTCTTCTTCTTCTTCGTTCATCCGGAGTTTTTTTTTATTCCGGACGTGATTGCGTTGTGCCTGTCTACAGCAGAGCTGCGTTCTTGCGCCGTTAGGCCGACGCATCCGACTTCTGCGGGCATTTGTTGACCGGGTTAACCTTCCCGGGGGTTTCGTAAGACGTTTGACTCTCACTGTTGTGGTGTTATTCCCCATCCCAGCTGGCCCATTTAGAACATCCGAAGACATAACGGTCAGCCCTCAAGGGAAGGCAGGGGCAGACCATGGGCATTCCCCGCCATC
This sequence comes from Cepaea nemoralis, assembly GCA_014155875.1. NCBI lineage: Eukaryota > Metazoa > Mollusca > Gastropoda > Stylommatophora > Helicidae > Cepaea > Cepaea nemoralis. The sequence goes on from JACEFZ010014250.1 coordinate 447,143, forward strand.
CAAGGAGGCTTCCATACTTGCAGAGCCGACACACAGCGCTCTGGTACTGGGCTCACCCAAGAAATCGTCACGTCCTGCACATGGCAAATACACATATTATCCTGCACACTGCGTGGCAACTGCATTAGGCAAGCTGCTTTTTTTTTCCCATCAGCTCACATAAGTCTTCTCGTCAGACATAGGCAACAGTAGGATATTGCTCAAATGTCATCAGGCGATTGGTTAGGGTAGTTGTACTTTCTGTTACTATTAGAAAAGTGTTGTAAGCACTCCGGCTGACCAGGTCGAGACTTAGGTGCTTCACTAGGAATAGATTCAGGGTATTCCGACTCTCCAAGGTAACATCGTCTTTGACTAGGAACTAGGTTAGGGTAACAAAGTGGTATAAGAGAGGAAGGCACGATTTCTTCTTCTTCTTCTTCTTCTTCTTCTTCTTCTTCTTCTTCTTCTTCTTCTTCTTCTTCTTCTTCTTCTTCTCCTCCTCTTCCTCCTCCTCCTCCTCTTCTTCCTCCCCCCCCTCCTCCTCCTCCTCCTACTCCTCCTATGTTCATCCAGAGTGTTTTTTTTTTCCAGACGTAATTGCGTTGTGCCCGGTTTTGCGCCCGTAGGCCTACACATCCGCCTTCAGCGGGCGTTTGTTGGCAGTGGGTTTAGAATTATAAGAAGCGTCAATGACATACACACACACTCACACATCACACACACACTCACACACACACACACACACACGCACACACATCACACATACTCTTGCGCCCGCTCACACGCTGTCACGCATAAACTTCTGGTCGTCTTCCTCGTTCCTACTAGTAATGATGTCTGTGTGTTGCCTACGTCCTCAATCAGTCAGTCAATCAATCAATCAATCAGGTGCAACTTAAACAATGAAGTTGGCTACAATGGATCTGCAACACTGTCTGTCTCTCGCCTTGCTTGTACATACTCTCATACTACTGGTCTTTCACCTCTTGATGTCATCTTCCCACTTGTACAGTTGTGTACCTCTTGTCCGATTGGCTTCTACCTCACCCTCCAGTATGGTTTTTATAAAAATATTATGTTTATTTACTTGGCCGAAATATTTCACTTGCTTCTTTTTTTTATTTCTTTCATCAAGTGTCATTCATGCACAGTTTTTTCTAGAACCTCTGAATTTGATTTGCAACCTACAATAAAAACTAACATAGAACCGACATTTTGCATGACACACCCACCATCTAAGTAACATAACGTTTTGAAAGGTTGCCAATGTCCATTTCCTCCTATTTTCACCTGTCTATCGATGCCCATGTGTATTATGCATGCGGGTTCGATATAGAGGCAGAGAGATGAGCATGCCGATCATTAAGAAAATTTAGGATTCACAGGACGTACCTTTAAACCCCAGCATGTTTGGCTATTCGTGATGCCTGGGCAAGTTTTACGTTCAGTAGTTTGCCATTGCTTTCTTAACGACCGGCATCTATACCTTTTTCGAAAAAACCAGCACCGCTGTGTTTCGAAACCCGGTATGCGGTAATACACATCGCGTTCGCAATTCCTTCGCCACGTGCGCTAGACTGCCAACAAGGTGGTTCCTTATTTAACTCTAATAAATAAATACATAACTAAATTCATTCATTCAGAGCATGTCCTTTGCATAATCTCGCTCGCATAACAAACTTTCTGTAAACTTCTCGGTCATAGGCAAGATATCCCGCGTCCGATACACCCATCTGGAGATCATCTGCCACGTCCTGCTCTCATCTTCTCTTTGGCCTTCCTCTTTCCAACTTCCCGGGCATATACCTCTTCATTATTGTTCTCTCCAAACAAATATTTCAACTTTCTTTGTTTTATCGTTTTTAGTAGCCAACTTTCTTCAGTATTCAGATCTTGTCGTATGATGAATTTGTTCTTTTCTGTATCCAAGATAATCTTAGTATCCGTTTATAACATTTATATTCAAAGGCATCTCTTTGTGTGATCAATACCATTATGGTCACCAGTGTGACAGCTATGAAAAGTACTTTGACCATCCCATTTCGAACACCTGAGTGCACACAGGAATGGTTTATCCGGGTTTTCCTCCGGTAGCGAACGACAAGAGCTGATAGTGAACCCTGTCCGCCCGCGATCATAACACTGACAGCGTATCGTCCTGATCACGACACCAACGCGATCGCTAACACTAGTAAATAGCAGTTCCATTGTGTCTGGGATCAATCCCACCCAGTAACACGATTACCGCAGCAGTCATTTAAAAGGAGACACGTGGAAAAGAACTGAACCAACCATGCCACAATGTCATGACCTGTCGTATGCGTAGGCATGATAATTCACACCTCGCCCGCATTATCTACCACGTGAATACTTTCATCTTTTATATTGGTCTTCCCGAAGGTAAAACATTCCAATTACCTGTACTCTTGAACCCCAGCAAAGATTTAATCCCATTCCTGTCCGTTGCCATCACTCCTTCCCCTAACGAAACAGTAAACACGGGGCAGGTTTACCCACTCTACTGACCACATGTCCAGTCCGCGAGTGTGGGAATCCGTACATGACCATTGTCTTGCCATTTCTTGACCTTCCTAACCCGGGATGACCCAAAAGGTTAGGGTCACCTGTTGAGCAATGGACATGCTTTCCCATGTTTTCAGATCGCGTTTCTTCCATTCACCAGGAAATGTACTGTCTCCAGATCTTTCTATTGGAGTTCAGCATGTCGCTTTGACAACGTCCATTAGGGCTCCTTCCCTTCCTGTTTATTGTTGACAAGTCTGCTCGATCAAGTTCGTCTTCTTATTCTTAGTAAGCTTGATCGGGTCGCAGTGTGGTCAGTGGTCAAACGCTGGCTAGAGGGAAAGGTCATTTCATGGGGGAAAGGAAGTCATTTATATTAGGTTTATTCCGGGCTTTCCGGGTTGTTTTGTTTTTAATTCTCTGTTTATTCCCCCCCCCCTTTCTTTCCCTCCTCTTCCTCCTCCTCCACCACCTCCTCCTCCTCCTCCTCCTCCTACTACTACTACTACTACTACTACTACTACTACTACTACTACTACTACTACTACTACTACTACTACTACTACTACTACTACGACGACGACGACGACGAAGACGGCGCGACGACTACTTCGACTATATAATCCCTATCACCACCACTACTATCATCATCATCATCATCATCATCATCATCATCATCATCATCATCATCATCATTACCATCATCATCAGACCACCATTGCCACAATTACAGCACCGATATCCCGATAATCCCCTACCTTCTTATCATCGTTATTATACTCGTTGTTATCATCTCAACCATCTGATTATTATCATTATCGTCACAGCCAAAGTTACATTCATCAACACAACTATCACAACTACCACAGTGATAAGCATCAAACGGATTCTTTTTAACATCATCGTCATTGTGTTCACCGTAATATTTGTCGACATCAAAACAACCACCATAACTACGACGACGACAACGACAACGAGGAGTACGATTACCATCACCACCACCACCACCACCACCACCACCACCACCACCATCACCACCACCACCATCATCACCACCACCATCACCATCATCACCACCACCACCACCACCACCACCACCACCACCACCACCACCACCACCACCACCACCACCATCATCATCATCATCATAAAAATCACTTCTTTCGTATATTCTTCATTGTCGTCTTTCTCCATCTCCTCCTCCTCCTCCTTCTCGTCGTCGTTATCATCATCATCATCATGATAATTAATGTCAATACCAAATCCCCATGATTATTACAGTCATCACCACAACCAACACTATCACAAACAACACTATTGTCACCACCACGACCACCTACCACAACCATTATTGTCTTCATCGTCGCCACGATAATCATTAAAATTGTTATCATTCCATGTTAGGCTTTGAAGCATCTCTGTGTAGTGCAGTGTATGATAGTCTGGCTAACGGCCCAGGGGAAGCCATATACTGGCATATCTCTATAGTGGTACGGTGTAACCACATTCAAGCTAGCGATATAGGATCACCATTCCCTGGAGCACATCTATGTGATGCAGTGTTTGACAATCTGGCTAACGGTCCAGGTATAGCCATGTACTCGAGCACATCTATGTAGTGCAGTGCATGACACTCTAGATTACTGTCTAAGGATATCCATGTACTGGAGCACAACTATTTAATGCAGAGTATGACACTCTAGATTACTGTCTAAGGATATCCATGTACTGGAGCACAACTATTTAATGCAGAGTATGACACTCTAGGACGTTGCGATAAACCCCAACCTGAGGCTGGTTTTCTAGACAATATCACTTTCAACAGTTTACCATTTCTTTCTGAACGAGAAGTCAGCTTTGAAGGCCAGCTGATCGGTATAGGTATTGAACCCTCTACCTGCCGTCAGCGCACTGGAAGTTTAAGCGCAAGCATTACACAATGACATACCTTGTATATATTCCCTGAAAAAAAACAGGGTGAGAACTGAAGCAACCACTTAGAGTTTAGAGAGTACACTTCCACACAGATAATGCACGCACACACACTCAGCCACGTGCTCGGATTAAATCTGGCTTGTCGGGTCAGAGATATGATGCCCTATGTCACCGACCCGAGCATATACCAGCGCCACCAATAGAACGTCGCACTTGTAGAGAACCCAAAAACAATCTTAGGATCATTTATGCGTTGGTTCTAGATCTTAACACGCGTTGTATAAATTGCCTATTGTAGTTACTGCTGCTGCCGTGACGTCTTACATTACCGTGTATGAAATAATCCATTTCTACAGCGCCGCTTGGAAACCTGCTCCATTATAAAACAATTTAACGTCTTTTGTGTGGGTTACCTGAATACTAAAAATACCATTAGCGTATTTTCCGTTTTGACAAGCTGCTTCTGCAGAATACATTGTTCCAGCCGCCACTTCCGGTTGACTTATCTCTCACTTTGAAAAGAAATTTTAAAGCTGAATGTTCAAAAGTACAGTTTTCAGATAACGATTGCTGGGTTGGCTTTACCGGGCTGTGTTTTATCATGATTTATCTTTCCAGTTTCCGACAAGCCCCAGGCTGTTCCTGGTTTAGTAAAATGACCCGGGAGGTTTTGGTAACGGTTGTGCAATCTCTATCCACGGCTGCTTGAAATATATCTAGACTTGTCAAATTTTTCAAGCAGGCGGCATGTTGGACAGTCACTGATTTCAGTGGGCTGGTGACACCAAACACTAAAATTCTTTATTTAATTTATGTACAACACGTTTAGTTTAGTTTAAACGACGGATCAATATCGCGATACACTGGTGTAACCCATAAGTGCTCCATTCTACTCCTAACTCAAGCCTGAGTCCGGAGAAATTCAGCTCAATGCACGAACTCCGTAGCACCGGCGAGGATTCTGTTGTAGGCGATCGAGCTCCGGCCGTCTGATAGTGCAAGCCGGAGATCATCATCATCATCATCATCATCATCATCATCATCATCATCATCACACCACCACCACCATCGCCAAAATCATCATAATGTACAGTACCAAATGGCTTAAGCATTCATGTCTCTCCACCGACCTCGATACTTAACCAAAAGAGGGTTAAAAGGAACGACTTCATAGCACCGTATGTTATCTCATAGCTCGGTTTTTTTTCAACTACAAGCATGTAAAAAGCCTCACATAGTATTCGTGATAAAACCACTATTTATATTTTCTAGAAATTCAACGAATATATTTGTTGCACTCTATTACTACAATGTCTAGCAGTTATTCTATATATTTTGTAGGTTTAGCTATCAATACTGCGTAATATATATATAAGGAACATTTCTATATATTATAACCAATAGCTGGTATGTATTCCTGGTCTCTCTTTGTCTCTCTGATCACTATGAATCATTGGTGGACTTCTGTCAGTGAGTTGTATTCCCTGTGGACTTAAGGTTGGAGCCTGTTGTCAACGATGTAGCTAAACACTGTGATGATAACTTAACTAGCTATGGCCTAATCATAGCCATTCTGGTTTATGGAAGCTCTGAGAATGTTGTATTACCTAAATAAAGACGGTTTTTCATCATGCAATAATAGTGAAAACAGTCATTTAAAGTCAGAATTCATTCCTGAGGATTGATCAAACAACCAACCATCCCAAACAGTGAGTTCCACCTTGGTGACTGTGTCACACCCTTTAAATCCCAGGATATGCAGGCGCCTGTTCACAACTTACTGGTAACACACTTACATTGCCTCTTGCATTCCCGCTTTCTTTTTGTTTCCCGACTCTGGCACACCCCACTTTGCTCTGCTATCCACCATAAAGACCCGCCATTGTCTTCTAGAGGGCATAATAGCTAGCTGTTTATGTCAACCTACAGATTCCTTCATGATTACCGGGTGTGTAGCCTGTAGTAATATTTAATATTCACCAGTTGGACAGTACGTACAAACCGAGATTACCTACAGCAGTGCAGGAGCTCTAGTTATGAATAACTGGAAACTGTGACGTAAGGGCGGCAATGGCCAATGGAAACTACTTCCTGTTTTTGAAGATTAGTGTTTGACGTATGGTATTCTGCAAACGTTCATCAGTATTATTTTATAGGATATACATGTGTTGTTTTACAGGCACGCGGGGTCTCTCTCTCTCTCTCTCTCTCTCTCTCTCTCTCTCTCTCTCTCTCTCTCTCTCTCTCTCTCTCTCTCTCACACACACACACACACACACAGGACAGCCACAACTATACACAGACAGACAAACAATCAAGCAGACAAACACACACAGACAGAGGGATACATACGCAGCCAGACAGATAGACGGATAGACACAGACAAGTACTTAAGTGTCAGATTATCCGACAGGTAGACACATAGACAGAACTACAGACAGACCGACCTACCGACCGACCGAAGGCCGCAGGCAGGCAGATAGATAGATAGATAGATAGATAGATAGATAGATAGATAGATAGATAGATAGATAGATAGATAGATAGTTAGATAGATAGAGCAATAGTGGATATAATGTACTCCCACAATTCCCCTTTTCCTTGACATATACACACGACCTATTTCAGATGTTATCACGAAGCGGAGCTCATAACAAACAAAGGGGGAAACAAAAAACAACAACTAACGTATTTATGCAAAGTAAGTTAGAAGTAAACTGAAACCTCTGCTGATGCTTCCATCAACACAAACAACAGTATAGTTGTAATCTATCTTCTGTTGCATGCAAAGTAATGTTTATAAAGGTACATTTAACACGCATAAGGCGCATTTAGGTATATCGAGCTAGGACCATAATTTGTATGGACCAAACTGCATTCCTTGGGTGATGTCGTTATCAAAACGGTTGCTTTTACTCTCCAAGAAATTTCCTGGTACCAATTCTAGGCTGGGTCGACCCGGAAGCACGGGTTAATTTGAACAATTCCGAAGACGCCCCGATGAGCCTCGAACTCATGACCAGCGGCTAGCATGCCAGCGTCTAGCCACTTGTCTACCGCATCTCCGATTGCATGTGGCGCAGCTATTTTATTCATCCGCGTATACCCATCAAGACAAGGCAGAGTTTGACACAAACTAGTCCCAGGAGTAGACTTTCTAATTTTTCTGAAGTCATAAAATCCAGCATACCAAACGTACGTGTGGCGTGTCCAGAACGCGCCCGTCTACAAGACAGTCCATGCTTTTTGTGTGTGTACTCACCCACTGGATTTTACTCGTCGTGTCCCGACTAGTCTAGACATGATTGTCCCCCGAGAGTGGTTGACCTCTTAACCTTTCAACTGGCCAGTTTTTTTCCCGTCTCAATGTTTAAAGTATTATATTAGCTAAAGTGGTCACCTTAGCCCATTGGATAAGAGCGTTAGCTTGTACATTTCCGGTACGCTGACATTATTCCCTACGTCGGTCAGTTGAGCTTAATCGTCGACTTCTCTTTCAGAAAGCAATGGCAAACTACTGAAAGTAAAGTTGTGTAGGAAATACACCTGGGGTGTTGGGGTGATCATAGCGTCCTGCAAAGGAAGTGCAACATTTCTTCTTCTTCGTTCATCTTCCGACGTCACAGTGAATAATTGCATAACTTTCTGGGTACGATAAAGATGCGGCATCAAGTGGAATAGTTTGAGTATAAGTAACAAATGTGCGAAATAGAGGAAGTCAGAATATTTGCCGAAAAAGAGGGGTTTAAGTTAGCAGTTGAATGAAAAAAAAGGGGTTACGTTAATAGCTGACTAGAACAAAGGCGTTAAGTTAACAGCTGTCGGGAACAGAGATGGTTAAGTTAACAGCTGACTGGAACATAGGGGGTTAAGTTAACAGTTGACCGAAACATAGGTGTTTAAGTTATCAGCTGAATGAAACTAAAGGGATTACGTTAACAGCTGACTGGAACATAGGGGTTAAGTTAACAGCTGACTGGAACAGAGATGGCGTTGCAGTCAACATCAGCATTTTTCAGCTGCTGTTGATGTTCTTGGCAAGATTAAGCTCAGTAGTTTGCCATTGCTTTCTGAGCGACCGGCTCACAGATCCCGTAAGTAACCAACGCGACGCGATCCGCTGCCGAATCTCCCACAGCTGTGTTCCTCACGTGGATATACGGGAAAACGGAGAAAGTCGTTAAACACCTTCGCCAGGGAGACCGGCCTAACATAGAGCAAATAAAATGTAGGCGCAATCTACGCATCGACTTGATACTGCAATACAGATGCTTAGTTGATACCATAATGGTAGCAACCTTACAAATACTAGACCACACACACACACACACACACACACACACACACACACACCGACACGTGCGCTCACGCTCATGTCTGCGACTATATAAATATAAATATAAAATCAGCGTCTGTGGCTTAGAGGATAATGAAACTGGCAGATTAATAATTCCCGGACAGAAGCACACTGGTTTGCGTTGATTTCGATGGTATGAGCGTCGGCCGTACAGAAGGCATTTCTGAACTACAATTGGCTACAAAATGACAAACATCCACTAAATTCAGGGGTTGATTGTGTGTGTGTATATATATATATATATATATATATATATATATATATATATATATATATATATATATATATATAGCACTCTTCCGAATTCCGGTCCCAAATAGTTCTGCAGTGAATAATTTTATATAACTAACACTAACCCTAACCCAAACCCTAATCACTATTCACTGCAGAACTATTTGGGACCGGAATTCGGAAGAGTGCATATATATATATATGCCTGTTACACGTTGACAACTCAGTGCATCTGAGCGATTTCCGTGACCTGGTTTTGAACCCACTATCTAGGTCGTACAACTTCTAAAGCATGGCCTTTAGCAGGCTGGAGTAATAGGCCGCTGATAGGCGTTCAAAGCCCCACGATAAAACGTTAATCAACCACCTTTTTACAGCAATGCCATTCAATGGAAGGTATCCGCAATCCGCGCCGACCTGGAACCGTAAACTGGGCGGATCTACTTTTCTTATTTATGACCCCAGGCTGTATCCCAGCTGATACTTGTTGACCTCTGACCTTCTCACGGTGATAAGGTCGCACACTCTGAAGCCTTCCCTCATAAATAAAAAACATCGGTGCCTGGGTATCAAGCTACAATTACTGCCCCTTGTGCCCCTTTGATTTCGTCTTATCTGCCCGTTAAAGTTTATCTGTGGCTCCTTCCTCTAGTATACCTTCCCCGCCCCGACCAGTGGGGGTTGCAGACGTGTAAACATTAGCTAATGAGAAAAAATGCCTGCAGACCCGTTTTGTGAATGACTTCTTTCAAGAAAGTGAACCGTGCATGCAGGGTGGAAATAAAAGAAAAGTCATGGCTTACAGCAGGGGTTGTTGGCATGTTCTGTGTAATTAGAGCAACCTTGAGATGGCGGGAATATAGAAGAAAATCTCTGAGAGAACCGTGAAAGGGTAGACGGAGCAGACGATAAGAGTGGCTCTGGAAAGTTGTAACTAAAGAGAGAGAAAAATTTAGTCTGGCGTCGTAGATGAACATTAAATGTTTAATATCTGGAACAAGTGCAGATCGAGTAATTGCTTTTATATACAGACTAATACCGTATATATCATGCTCTGTCGCTGGAAATTAGGAAAAGAATGTTCTTAAATTTTATCTAGAACAATTTTATTTCTATTTATTTTTGCGCTCGCTCGCTTTGAACTCAAATATCGTCCATAAGCGCACTACAACTAGTACTTCTAATGCACTAAACTGATTTTTGCGTGTGGATGAACTTTCCCTATTACCAGTGTCCCTCGCCATCAGGCGAACCCACTCCAACTTCAGAGGTAATTGCAACTTACGTACCGAAGTCGAGGTAAGAGTAGTCATCATTTTAGTCCAACTGATCGGTTTATGGGTTGAACCTCGGCATCAGCAAACCCGATGTCTTGTGACCAGCTCTCTTATCCATTCGGCCCTGCTGAGCTCCGAAGAAGTATTTGATGTGAATGATTATGATGTAGAAGATGTTGATAATCATCATTACAATTATCATAAAGCAAGCGGGCGAGTCAACAACAATAACGTGTACAAATATATAGCCGACGGCGCAGTTCATGCAGAAGACACAACTGGTCCAAGTGAACACAAGTCTGTACACATGTTTGCTTGTAGAGAAGGAGAGAGAGAGGGGGGGGGGGGGGAGAGAAGTGGGGCGGGGGGGAGGGGGTACATTGAGATAGAGAGGGAGAGAGAGAAGGGGAGATGGGCAGACAGACCGGCCGACAGACAGACAAATAGACAGACAGGTAGGCAGGCAGGTAGACAGACAGAAAGATATATAGACAGATAGACAGACATATAGATAGATAGATAGATAGATAGATAGATAGATAGATAGATAGGCAGGTAGGTAGGTAGGTAGGCAGGTAGGTAGGTAGGTAGGTAGGAAGGAAGGTAGGTGGGTTGGTTGATTGGGTGGGTGGGCGGATGGAAGGATGGATGGAGGGAGGGAATGAGGAAGAGAGAGAGAAACTGAGAGAGAGAGAGAGAGAGAGAGAGAGAGAGAGAGAGAGAGAGAGAGAGAGAGAGAGAGAGAGAGAGAGAGGTGTGGGTTGGGGCTAAATTTCACAATGAGGTTTATTTTGCCTATTTCTAATCTGCACATCTTCTCCATCCCCTGTGAACTGTTTTCTCATGCATGATATGCAGACAGGTTTAAGTGTGACAGAGCTGAGCCTTTTTGGCCCCTCACAACGCTCTCACAACGTACTGTGAACATTACATGTTGTGTTCTCACTTTCGCTTCCCGTAATCAACAAGACGGACCGCACAACAATACGGACACTGTTGTGTTTTGTATGCACTGCTGCATTTCATAGAAAATCTAATATGAAGGCATGAACGTATTCTGTGTGTGTGTCTGATAACTTTCTTACTTTTATTGCACGCGTCCACTCCTATGCTGGGACTTATCTGTATATGTTGCGTGCATGCGTAGGCGAAACCGTTCCTGAACTTGCCAATCCTCCTCATCCTTCTTAGGTCTTTTCTTCGTTATTTTGGGATGATACGTTATCACGCGTTGCTTCCTTTTAATTTTTCGTGTGTTATTTTGTTTCATATCATTTTTATAAACACAGGGACGGACTAGCCAGGGTGTCAGGTGGCTCGATGGCAAGTGGGCCTTTTGAGATCCCGATGAAATGGGCCCCTTAAACATTAGACAATACGTGTAAAATGTTAATGACCTTTTAGTAGCTTTATTTCCTGGCAGCCAAAGATTTTAGACCCATTCCGTCACTGATTACAAATGGCGTGCCTACTGGCTCTCGTTGAATGGCTGATCAACACTGTGGGACCCCTGAAACATCTCGTCTAAAAGTCGACCTGTTTGTTAATGGAGAATGCAAATAAATAATGCCGCCATGACAATACAGGCAATGCGCCACACGTCATGAAAGAGCCAATAAGACAATGCTACATAAGGACATTTCAGCAATGGGCCATGTGGACATATTTTAACAGTTTCATATGTTACTCTCACATTGTTTAATCATTGCCCATATTTCTGCACCAAAATACAAGGAAGAGACGACGTAACACTTTATCACTTTTTGTTTCAACTCGTAACTTAACTCTTTATTAACTCTTTAGATGTGTCTATAGATACTATTTTGAGAAAGGCTATGGCTTAGCCGAGAAGTTACGGTGCGGCGTCAGGCTCAATAGTTATCGAGTTCGAATCCCAGACTGAGAATGCTTACGAGGGCTATTATTATTTGATGTCTAATATTATCGAGCGCTCCCGTGATCTCTTGGATAGTGGAAACAGATGCCTATCCTTTTCACATAAGAGTGGGGAAAAAGAAGTTGCCATGTAATTTGCTCAGTGTACAAACTCTATGGAACTTGGACATCGCAAAACGTTGGCTGCAAACCTGCTGTTCTTACAACCATTGTCAAGGTCCTGTTACCCTGGAGGGGCCTGCTCCGTGGCGAAGGTGTTACGGACTCGATTCGTGATCCCGCATACCCGCGTCCGAAACACAGCTGCGGGCTATTTGGCAGCATACCGCCTTGCGTTGGGTTTTCACAAAATGGTATGGGTTCCTGTCGTTCAGAAAACAATGGCAAATTACTGAACGTAAACTTGCCAAGAACTCACCAACAGCACCCAAATGCTGGGGTTGACAGCGACATCATGTACAAGGCTATGCAACAAACTTTTAACACTGGAGGGAATCTGTCTAGCGGTAGAAACCTTTACACAGAAGCAGGCTGAAGTCGGACATGCTGACATCTGCTCAAGAGACGTGCTTAAGTAGGTGTGACCCACATCCCCCGAAACAACCACAGAAGAAGGCGAAGAATTTGGCTAAATGTGGACAACTTTGTATCTCCTGGTCTGTGTAGTCGTTGGTCGATAAAACCTCACTTCATGTGATCATCATTTGTTGGTCTTGTATGTCCGTATCCAGAAGTTCCTCCCTCATGTGACTTCGTGGAGCCGTACTAGTGTAGCTGCTAGACGCTTGCCTTTCGGCCTGGTGTTCTTGGGTTCGAATTCGCATGGAGGGGGATTTTAAAAATTGACCTGGGTTCCCAGGTTGACCCAGACTGACATGGGTACCCTCGAGTGCCGATTGGTCTAATAACATAGATGGATTTAGCACGATATGCCAAATACCCCTCAAGGAGTCTAAAAAGGTCCTTTATTGTTAACACAGGTGGCCTTTATAGACATTTCTATAGGCTCTGTTTAAAAAAAAATGAAAATGAATATCTTTCAGACGGTCAGTTCTCTCTAAAACCCCCCCCCCCCCCCCCCCCCCCCAAGATCAGCGTTACATTGACCAAGAGGCCCGGCTACGAGGGTTAGCCCCAGCCTTTAACTCCCGTGCGCCAACGAACCAAGGTTCATTTAACGATTTCTTTTCATTTCCAGAGACAAGCGTTTGGGGGGTTAATTTTACCGCTCGCTTACACCAGTGCGGTGCGTTATTGTGCGTGGTGAAATGTGCGGCTCGGATTACCAATCACACGGACGTGTTGGATTATTGCCCGGTGTAACCAAGTGGACAGGCGAGTTTCCAAGACGAAATACGCTGGACATGATTGTTCACTGAACCAGCAAGAGTCATATACACATGGGAGAGCCAGCCAGACAGGCACAGAGGAAAGAGTTGTATTTCAAAGAACAAAATAGTTTCACCGAAACTTTAATCTGGCAGACAGAAACTTTGTCGCGAGATAGCGCGGCAAGTAATTTAAGTCAGGAGAAAAAGAATCTAGCTGCTCCGACATGCAGTCTTCATTGTAGAAAACGAACGCAGCTTGTGACCATAGCCGTCCGAAATACGAAAATTGCATAAGAAATTGAACGTTTCCACTAAATCCTTTATCAACAAAGCAAGAAACGAAAGCGGGGCAAGTAATTTGTGTGGGTGTGTTTTTTTCCCGCATATCATCTTTACAGGACATCGCTGTCAACATCAGCATCTTTCAGCTGATTGTTGATTTCTTGGCAAGAAATTCGCTCAGTAGTTTGCCATTGCTTTCAGAGCGACCGGCTCACATACCCTGTAAGTTACCGACGCGGAGAGAACCGCTACCGATTCTCACACAAGTCATTTTACTCACGTGGATATAAGAGATTACGGAGACAGTCGTGTAACTCCTAGCCCAGGGAGACCGGCGCAAATAATTTACTCATGAGGAAAAAACACACAATACAGCTGCCCTGACATGCAGCGTTACTTGGATCAAATCAACGTAAAGTGATGCCATAGGAGTTCAAAAGACTTGAAATCACATACGAAACTGAACGTTCCCAACACATTGTTTATCAACAAAATAGTTGCATGGCCTTTACAGAACGTTTCAGTCAACCCCGACATGTTTGGCAGTTTATGATTTACTAGGTAAGTTTACTTTCCGTAGTTTGCCATTGTCTGCTCCGTGGCGAAGGTGTTATGGACGCGGTTTGTGATCCCGCATACCCGCGGTTGAAACACAGTTGCGCACGATTTGGCAGCAGTCCGCGTTGCGTTTTGTTTTTATGAATTGGTATGGGTGCTGGTCGTTCAGAAATCAATGGCAAACTACTAAACGTAAACTTGGCAAGAGATCACTTCAGCAAAAAATGCTGGTGTTGACTGCAACGTCCCGTAAAAGGATATGCAACTAACTTTTTAATTTGTCATTATTGTGTGTACGATCCACGCTCATACCAATGTTAACAATCAACACAATGCGGTCTGATTCCAAATCGCCTGCAGCTGATTTATAAAGCTTTATGCGGGATTGCAAATCACATTCGCGTCACCTTCGCCACAGACACGGAAGCAAGAAATGGAAATCACAAACACGACACAGTGAGAAATATCTCCGACAACCGAATTCAGTAATACGGGGTGTTTGTAAGTCTCACTACACGCTGTATGTAGAACAATTGTGAAAAATGAAGTACATGACGTCATCAGATAATGTGCTCCACAGTCTATCGTGCAGCAATATGCAGGGAATGGCTGTCGTCTGTTGGAGTAGTTCTTTGCACTCCAGACAGAATGGTTTTATCAAAGGAAGAAAGAATATTTTTGGTTGAACAAGTGTTTCGAAATGGCGATCGATACACACTGCTGGTTACATCCGGTGTGCTGGTGGCAAGGTAAGGGGTTCAACCCCTACACCGGGCAGTTGCACTAAAACATTGGCGTAGGGGTTGCGGACGTTGTTCTTAATCCCCTACACTCTCGTACGAAACACAGCTGCGCGAGATTCGGCAGCGCATCGCGTCGCGTTGATTACGTACGGAGATATGTGAGCCGGTCGTTCAGAAAACAATGGCAAACTACTGACCGTACAACTTGCCAAGACATCAACAGCAGCTGAAACATGTTTGTGTTGACAGCAATGTCTTGAAAAGGATATGCGAAAAAGAAAAAAAATCTCACACTCCAAGTGATAAAGTAACATACTTTCTCTATATAAGTTAACACATTCCAGTGATACAATAGCATATATTTTTCCACCTAAACTTACACACTCCAGTGATACAAGAACATACTTTCTCTGTCTAAGCTAACACATTCCAATGATACTTTTGCTTCTTCTTCTTCTTCTTCTTCTTCTTCTTCTTCTTCTTCTTCTTCTTCTTCTTCTTCTTCTTCTTCTTCTTCTTCGTCTTCTTCTTCGTTCTTTCGATATTTTTTTTTTGTTTTGGGCGTAATTATGCTGTGCCTGTTTACAGCAGACCTGCAATATTTGCGCCTTTCGGCCGACACATTTAACTACGTCGGGTATTTGTTGACGGGGTTAGCCGGTGTTCCGTAGGAGGTTCCACTGTCTCGGAGCTGTGAAGTTATTTTCGTCTTTAAACTAACAGGTCTCTTTCCCATCTGGCCTTTCGAAAAAAGCCGAATGCATGCTGGTCGGCCCTCAGTCAGTGGTACCATTTGTTACCCTTTTGAGATTAAAGTTCGTTCGCTCAATGGAAGGCAGGAGAGGACCAAGGGCATTCTCTTCCATCCCCAGCGGCTTCAACAAAGGCTCTGCTACTGGGCTCACCCAAGAAATCGTAACGTCCTGAACATGGCTGCTTCACCTCGCTGTGGCTTATAGGGCCTACCGTTCAGCACAGTCTGGACCTTCAGAGATCGTAAGGAAGCAGTCGGTGGACATGGAACTTTGATGTCCCTCCACAAACACAATGAGCGGCCGGGTTAGACTTTCTACTCAATGACCTTGCTAGCCAAACCAAGTGATTTTCCATTTAGTGGTCCATGAGACTCTTTTGCCACCTACATGCATTGTGGCATTCGGCGTAGCAGTTTAGGGACATTCCGGATATTTCCTAGAATTTTGAGAAGCATGGCTTTCCACCATATCACTGATATTTCATGTTGTAGAATGTGGTAGACGTTCGAACCAATTTGTTATTTAGTAGGACTCTTCTTCGGTGGACATTTGAATCTGTCATTTAGTAGGAATCACATTTGGGAGACATTATAATTTGTCAGTTTAGTAGAGCACACTTTCCATTCCCACAAAATATTCATATTTTAGAGGTGCGTTGAAGAGGGCCAGAATGGCTTATGATCATTACATCTCTAAAGGCCACCAACTCCGAGACCCCTGCTAGTTTGGTTTAGGTCTGTGATGGCTATCTATCCGTGATGTGCGATGAGGATGGCTGGCAGAAGTCTTGCCTGGGGTTCCACACAATAAGCCGGGAACTCGTTGGCGCCGGGGTGTGGTACAGGGTATCCCTTAACGCTTAACTTTCCCATGTGCCTGCGACCGAATTCAGCAACCACCAATGATGACTATGATGATGTTGATGATGATGATGATACTAATAATAATAAAAATAAGACGAAGTAGCAGCAGTAGAAGAAGAAGAAGAAGAAGAAGAAGAAGAAGAAGAAGAAGAAGAAGAAGAAGAAGAAGAAGAAGAAGAAGAAGAAGAAGAAGAAGAAGAAGAAGAAAGAGAAGGAGGAAGGAGGAGAAAAAGGAGAAAAAACATCAGTAGCATGAGTGAAAGCGTTATCTCCCTCTCACTCTATCCCCCACCCGCCTCTCTCTCTCTCTCTCTCTCTCTTCTCTCTCTCTCTCTCTCTCTCTCTCTCTCTCTCTCTCTCTCTCTCTCTCTCTCTCTCTTTCTAAGCAGCAGTCTTTTTAATTGTCCCAAGCTTTGTACGTAAGTACAAATAAAAAGAAGTGTTTCACATGCACATACATAGAACTACTACCAAACATTGACAATGTTTGTTGAAATTATATGGATAAACTCTATCAAGTGATATTAATTTAGTTGCATGACCTTTTACAGGACTTTGCACTCAAACCCAGTGTAGTAGTTGTAACATTAGTAGTAACGAGGCGCCGTACAAACTGCATGACAGTGACATCAAATACTAGTAGTGAATGTGTTACGCTCCACAATATGGTGTTAACCTTGTGTTTATTTTTATTACTACGAAGAAGTTATTGTTGTTATTATTACCACTTATTATTATATATATTATACATTTAACACTGACTAATAGATGTTAAGCTGCTTATAAATCTCCAGGAAAATAACATGTAAGAAAAATTCATTATTTTTTTTAAAAAAAGCAACAACAAATGTACAAATGAATTATTACTGTCATTTTGTATGGTAGGGCGCGCCCTGGTTATATAAAAGTACCCAAGAGGCGCCTTTATACTGTCTGGCACGACTAAACCAGTCGATTTACTGCACAAATACGTAAACAGTGCAGTCTGGGTGACCCATTTCAACATTTGTCTCCAGATGAAAACCTTCAATTATCTCTCTTTTACTTTCTCTCTCTCCATACCATTCACCCCTCCCTTTATGTTCTTCGCTGCGTGGCCTATTCTTATCCTTATTAGAATAAAGTTCGTTCAGTTGTTCGCTCTCTCCCTCCCTTTCTCCACTCTCCATATCTCTCTGTTTATTTATATGTCTACCTACACACAATATCTCTTTCCCTCGCTCCCTCTTTCTCTCCCTCCCTCCATTCCACACACACACACACACACACACACACACACACACACACACACACACACACACACACACACACACACACACACCTCCTCCCACTCTCTCTCTCTCTCTCTCTCTCTCTCCCTCTCTCTCTCCCCCTGTCCTTACTTATTTTTTTTTTAAACGTTTACGAACCATGTAATCCAGAAGGTATTGTCCATATACATGTAGATATTAGGTGGATAACTTTGCTGGACATGAACAAACGAAGCATATTATTTCAACTTTTTATCTCAAAAGAAGGCCATCGCCGGATGGCAAGGGACACTGATAACAGAGGAAGGTGTATGGACTACGTTTGAGTTCAAAGCGAGCGAGAAAAAAACCTTCAACAGTCTGCGTTAAAACCACGTGGTTTAAAATAAACCGTCAAGCTAAAACTGAACAACTGGGGAGATGGAATCTGTTAGAGAGAGAGAGAGAGAGAGAGAGAGAGAGAGAGAGAGAGAGGGAGAGAGAGAGAGAGGGGGGAGGGAGAGATAGAGAGAGATAGAGAGAGAGAGAGGGAGGGAGAGAGAGATAGAGAGAGGGGGAGGGGGAGATAGAGAGAGATAGAGAGATAGAGAGAGAGGGAGGGAGAGAGAGGGAGAGAGAGAGGGAGGGAGAGAGATATAGAGAGATAGAGAGAGAGGGAGAGAGAGGGAGAGAGCGATAGAGAGATAGAGATAGAGAGATAGAGAGAGAGGGAGAGAGAGGGAGGGAGAGAGAGATAGAGTAAGATAGAGAGATAGAGAGAGATAGAGAGATAGAGATAGATAGAGAGAGAGGGAGAGAGAGGGAGGGAAAGAGAGAGAGAGTTATAGAGAGATAGAGAGGGAGAGAGAGAGATAGAGAGGGAGAGAGAGAGAGAGAAAGAAAGAGAGAGAGAGAGAGAGGGAGAGAGGGAGAGAGGCGGAGAGCTCGAACACAAAAACATTCTTACGAAATACCTTACTAGGTCACAAAAAAGTCAAGGAAAAAGCGAAGATAATTCAACATGCCAACATATGGTACAGGTGTCTTGAGCTGGCCTATTTCTTTCATGATCGTCCCTTTTGTGTCAACGTACTTCCCTCTGATTATGATATCACACAGGGTGCCATTATTGAGAGGGGAAATTGATGCGGGTCTTTGTGGCCATAACCAGAGTCGGCGCTAATTGCGCTGTCAGAGGAAACTGATGTTTCCCTGGACTTCTTTACGGCTCCGCTATCGCCAGATTGTTCACGCCCAATGAGGCACATGAGAGATGGATCATTTACTCAGGTAGAGATTTAACTCTTGTTCACGGGTCCTTAACTAGGTAACAATTCCTCTCCTTCCTCTGTTACGACTACCTCTACACCGTGCAAAGTTGCAACACTTTCGTAGCTTGGGTATGCGTTTGAGAGACGATGATTAAATACATTATGGCACGCCGGAGAAGCGATAGACGAAGAAACGGGAGGATGTCTTTGAATAAATAACATCATTCTTCTTCTTCTTCTTCTTCTTCTTCTTCTTCTTCTTCTTCTTCTTCTTCTTCTTCTTCTTCTTCTTCTTCTTCTTCTTCTTCTTCTTCTTCTTCTTCTTTCTCCTCCTCCCTTCGTCACCAGCGTCTTCATTCACAGTCATGCTCCTATGTTATAAGTACATGATCTTCTGTTTTTCGTCCTTATCCGACAATGATATATATCGCAACTCACAACCCAACAATCAGTCAGAGCTATGATCACGTTAGAAATCAAGATGTCCCCGTCGCTAAGTGGTCAAGTGGCCTGCCAGGAGCTACGGAGACATGGTTGGTAAGGTTCAATACCTGCACATGGGTTAAATAACTTGATGATGATTACGATAACTGGGAGTCGATTTACCGAATGGATTTGAACGCTCGCTCTTACACTTCGGTTGTGTTGATGACGAGGCACTTCTCTCAATACACAAGTCAGTTGGAATTAAACGTCGACTTGTCTGTCTTCTTTGACTTGGCGACGTGCATTACAAGTACTTTAGAATTCACAGGGAATGCTGGTAATCAGGGAAAGCTGCCATACAAGCAAAAAACAAGACTAAAAGCATCAGTTCTGTGTATTGTACTCTAGTTCAAAGCGAGCGAGTGAACAAACAAATTGATAGCTGTAAATGTCACTCAATGTGGTCTCTCTCTCTCTCTCTCTCTCTCTCTCTCTCTCTCTCTCTCTCTCTCTCCCCCCCCCCCCGCCCCCCCTAATTTCTCTTGTTACTTCCTCACGGACTCTCAACAATCCGACATAGAAACCCTCGAGTAGATACAACTACAAAACACAAGATTTAGAACAGCATCCGTTTTAGCGGAAATCTACAAGCAGAAACGTTGTACGCGCCATTTCCGTTCACATCCCCTCCTTCAACGATCCGTTAAACACCATCACACCGTTCTCATCACTCCCTCGACGACCTTCACTTCTTGTGGAAGTGTATGAGTGTTTTCTGAGGAAAAAGTCAAATATTATTTTCTTATCGCAAAGACGGGCCAGCGTGAGAGGAGAACATGGAGGTTAAAGGTTAAGCTAAAGGCCAGCCGTAAGGTCAGACAGGGATTATTTTGACTTACCTGCGGAGAGGTACGAGGACTATAGTGTACACAGGCAACTATCAGCGATCTACATTTTTGTGAACCGGCGAGCGGTGATTATGGTGTTTAGCGGCTTGTAGAAGTCACCACTTATCTGC
Source organism: Cepaea nemoralis (assembly GCA_014155875.1). Taxonomy (NCBI): domain Eukaryota; kingdom Metazoa; phylum Mollusca; class Gastropoda; order Stylommatophora; family Helicidae; genus Cepaea; species Cepaea nemoralis. Next base: position 467,820 of record JACEFZ010014250.1, read on the forward strand.
CTAATTGAAAGCCGGCTTGGTAGATGGAATACGATACCTTTTCCTTGCCGTGTTTGTTCACATTCAGTATCCTCTGTCATGCTGTAATTTTTGTGTAATTTTCACGTAGAAGCTGATTTATAATATAGGATTACTGAAGGTAGCTGCAGGTAGAGACTGCAGTAGAAGTGTGATGTGTTAGGCTTTATTATACTATTTTAATGTATACTATTTTACAGTGTGATGAGATGTAGTGGCCAATTCCCTGCCTCGTCATGTTTGGAATCCGGGAGGTGCACGGAAACAAGAGAGTTTATATGCTAGCTTTAAAGGCACCTATCAATGGCACCGTGGATATGGGATCAACCAATCAGGTGGCATCTTCACAATGAAGGATGGCTGCAATGAATCTCTAACACTGTCTGTCTCTTGCGTAAGGATATTGGATACTGCTGGCAATAACTGATAGTGAACCGCGGCAGGACAGTGGCTGGCGAGGTTGCCTGTCTGGTCGATGGTCATGTGTTCGAATCCCCATGTAGGCACATTTTAAAACTTGACCTGTGCTCCCAGGTCGGCCCAGACTAACATGTGTGCCAGGGAATATCATGGGAAGTAAAATCGGCCGGCGCGATATTAATCACATGACCTATCGTGTCCGGAATGGTCTATAAAACATAGGACTAGCACCATATACCCAGTACGCTAAAAGACTCGTAAATGGGTCGTTGACTTAGCAACTTGAAATAAATTGTAGGTTCCTGCTCAATGTCACATCTACTGAGTACGGTTCTGATGTTCGGTTAACTAGCTAACAATAGGGACACTTATCACCCACATATTTCTGCTTGTGCTAGGACAGACATAGATTTCACTTGCTCTGAGTTCAGTCATTTAGGGTTTTAGCACACTCACAATCATTCCCAGACAATTCCTAGACAGTTGTAAAAATTACTAAGTATTAGCATTACGAGACCAGGGTAACTCTAAAGCCAATTTTGTCACTGGGTCGACATAAAGCCACTCTTGTCAATGTGTCTATCCCTCCAAACTTGTCATTGGGTCGACACCAGAGCTACACTTCTCACTGGGTCCATATAAAGCCATACTTGTCACTGGGTCCACAAAAAGCCACACTTATCAATGTGTCTATCCCTCCAAATTTGTCATTGGGTCGACCCCAGAGCTACATTTCTCACTGCGTCCATATAAAGCCATACTTGTCACTGGGTCCACACAAAGCCACACTTGTCACTGGGTCCACACAAAGCCACACTTGTCACTGGGTCCACACAAAACCACACTTGTCACTGGGTCGAACCCCACCACACTTGTCACTGGATCGATCTGGGAGCTACACTTATCACTGGGTTGACCCCAGAGCCACACTTATCACTGTGTGCACACAAAGTCACACTTGTCCCTGGATCGACCCCAAAGCTGAACTAGCAGGAAAAAAAACAAAACCCTACAACCACTGAGGTTTCTTTTTCTTCTGCGTTCATTCGGATTTTTTTTTGGACGTGACTGCGTTGTGCCTGTTTACAGCAGAGCTGCGTTCTTGCGCCGTTAGGCCGACACATCCGACTTCTGCGGGCATTTGTTGACCGGGTTAACCTTCCCAGGACCACTGAGGTTTGAATCTAGATAACTGTCTAGGTAAGCCAAGTGATCTTATTGTATAAGTCTCATTAATCATGTGTACTTTTAAGAATACATTAACCTTGCGAGCATGTGACTTGTTTATGAGTCCATTGAATTGTCGCCCGCTAATAATTACTTTGATCTCTTTTTGTATCCATTTTCCAGATTTGCAGCAGACATCGCCTAACTTGGATGAAGTTTGTGTTGCTTATATGATTATTCGTTGCTAAACTGTTGAATATTTCCACATACATCTTTGTCTGTCTTACGCTGTCTCTGTTTACTAATATTGTATCATATAAAGCTAATTGCTCTATTCGACCTCCTCTGTTGATATACTTAGGCCGTCAGCAAAGTCTACAGACTGCACTATACGAGTCTATCAAGCAGAGCCGGCAATAAACGGGAGGCCCAAAGATGTGTCCACGATGTGACAATGTTTTGGTTAGGCTTAAAACAAAGCTAGCCATGCGTCGACAAATATTTGTTCCTTCAGCGAGGCGCAGTTGTAATGTCCATCCATCATGTGCCATGCCGGTAAGCGTGGGCGGTCATGTTCTGCCATCTCACTCGATCACCAGAGTCATGGATCAGCTCCGTGTTTCTGTCTCGACCATGCCACAAGGCCAAGCCATCCAGGTACTTGCTTCTAGGTCTTCTCCTTGGTCTGTTCCCCTCGATCTTACCAGTTGTCACCAAATTCTCCAATCCATTTCTTCTCATAACATGCCCAAAGAATTTTGACTGTCTACGTCTAATTTCTCTAATCAATTTACGATCTTCATTTGTTTCTTGAAGGACTTGTTCATTGGTCTTTCTGGCTATCCATGGTATTCTTTGCATTTTCCTCAGAAACCACATCTCTACAGCCATCAGATGTTTTTCAGCCTGACTGCTCATTGTCCACGCTTCACATCCATATAAAAGTACAGGTTCTATGTAGCATCTCAACACTCTTTTTCTCGTTTCAATTGACATCTTTTTATTGGTCAATATGTTTTTCATCTTGCTAAAGGCTACTTTTGCCATGGCGATTCTTGTTCTAATCTCTTCAAGGCATCTCCCATCAGATGTTATTACTGTTCCGAGATAATTGTACCTACTCACTTGTTGAAGAATATTCCCATTTACTTGTATATTACATTGTGGTATTACGTCCTTCCTAGTGACGACCATAATCTGTGTCTTTTTACAATTTAATGCTAACCCTAGTTGTTCACTGTGCGTAACAATCGCATCTACTAAATTTTGCAGGTCCTGTTCATTGTCTGCAATCAAGACTGTATCATCTGCATATCTAATGTTATTGATGCATCGTCCCCCAATGTTGATTCCTTCCATATCTTCAATATTTCTGAAAATACTTTCACTGTACAGGGAAAACAGATCTGGAGACATTACACATCCCTGTCTCACACCCCTTTTAATAGGCTGATATTGGCTTTCTTCATTATCAACTCTTATGGCAGCTTGTTGTTTCCAATATATGTTTTTTACAAGTCTAAGATCTTTTTAATCAATTTGTAGATCTTCAAGCATCCTTATCATGTTGACATGTCTCACTTTATCAAAAGCCTTTGTGTAGTCAATAAAGCAAAGGTGTAGATCTTTGTTTAATGTTGTTGTAATGTAAAGGCACATATTTGAATCCTTGTGTGCGATTATAGCTTGCAATTTTTATATTATCTAGTGTGTTCTTCTAATCTAATTGACACGTCTTTGTTTCTATGAGTGAACAAAAAAAATAAAGGAGACTTTTCTGAGCCGTGAAGTGTATTGGGTGCACGGTACTCGCCCTATATTGTTTAGTGAGCAATCGACATTCGATGACTGATGTGGCCAGTATCACACCGAGCACCTTCACTTCCCACTAGGTTATTAGGCTGAGCCGACCTGGGAGTCCAGAGGAATAAACTTTCATCTCGATAGAGACATGACCACTGGGCCGTTGGGCAAGCGTACTAGCTACTGCACTACCGTTGCTCCCCGGCGTCTACAAGTGCTAATCAATAGCATGAATATATTTCTCTTCAAGTTTTGACTCTACATTTACGGAGATTTCCTTGCATGGCGGGGAATAGCCATGTATATTGCTCCGGTCTTTTCTTGAGGGTCGAAGAACATGCATGTGACTTTGCTAGTGGGCTTGCTGGATGGCACCCAATACAGATGGTACAGACGAAGATCATGACAACTCGCGGAGAGAGTGGTAGTGCATACCAAAATGATGACAACTCACTGATAGAGTGTTAGTACAATTGTGGATGATTACAACTCAAAGAGAGGGTGGTACTACAGATGTAACTGATGACAATTCACTGAGAGAGTGGTAACATATACCAAGATGATGACAACTCACTGAGGCAGTGGTAGCACGATTGTGGATGATGACAACTCTAAGAGAGAGTGGTATACTCGGTATTCACCGAGAGAGTGGTTGAACAGCAGCAGATAATGAACTGCACGAGAGAGTGGTAGTGCACATGTGAATGATGACAACTGAAAGAGTGAGTGGTACTACAGAATTAATTGATTACAACTCATTGAGCGGGTGGTAATACAAACCAAGACGATGAAAACTCACCGAGAGAGTAGTAATATATACCACAATGATGACAACTCATCGAGAGTGTGGCAGTATATATTAAATTGATGACAACTTACTGAGAGAGAGAGAGAGAGAGGGGGGGGGGGAGAGAGGGGGAGGGAGAGAGAGTAGTATATTAAACTGATGACAACTTAACGAGAGAGTGGTAGTATATACCAAGATGTTGACATCTCACTGAGAGAATGGTAGCATATTTTAAACTGATAACAACTCAATGAGAGAGAAAGAGAGAGAGAGAGAGAGAGAGAGAGAGAGAGAGAGAGACAGAGAGAGAAATAGAGAGAGAGAGAGGGAGGGAGAGAGAGGAGGAGGGAGAGAGAGTAGTATATATTAAACTGATGACAACTTACTGAGAGAGAGAGAGAGAGAGAGAGAGAGAGAGAGAGAGAGAGGGAGAGGGGAAAGGGGAGAGTAGTATATATTAAACTGATGACACTAATGATAGAGTTG